>RCUC01125018.1:0-126823 GCA_003697995.1 Taxidea taxus jeffersonii | reverse complement strand
ATGCAACGGGGGTGGGAGTTAAGGTGGTAGGAAAAGTAAAAATGAAAGAAGATGGGATCGGGAGGGAGAAAAACCAAAAGAGACTCTTAATGTCATAAAACAAACTGAGGGGGGTGGGGGGAAGAGGGGTTGGGTGAGGGTGGTGGGGTTACATCATATGTTTAAATAAAGCTTAAATAAAGTAAAAAAAAAAATCTTAAAAAAAAAAAACCTGCCTTCAGAAAATTCATACTAAAATACAAATGTTTGCAAATACCTTTAGGTTTGGGCTCTAATAGGTGTGTGGATAGGATGCGGAAAGGGATTGGTCTTATGAGACATCAAAGTTTCACACATTCTTTTTTTGTTTTAAAGATTTTATTTATTTATTTGACAGATAGAGATCACAAGTAGGCAGAGAGGCAGGCAGAGAGAGAGAGAGGAGGAAGCAGGCTCCCTGCTGAGCAGAGAGCCCCATGTGGGGCTCCATCCCAGGACCCTGGGATCATGACCCGAGCTGAAGGCAGAGGCTTTAACCCACCAAGCCACCAAGTGCCCCAAAGTTTCACACATTCTTTATTCAATCCCCAAATATTCTGATTCAGCAAGTCTGGTGGGACATTGATATTTTTTAAATAGAATATTTTAAGACCCTGAAGGACACTCTTGCTTACAACCTCTTATCTGAGGGATAAAGCATTGAGGAATGTCATGAGTCAGTCAGCACATATGGAGAGTTAGGAAGGGCATCCTGGCCTGTCTAGTATCCTTGAATCATATCACAGAGATAACTGCCTAGTGTCCTAAAACCAGTCAGCACATAGAGCCCTCTCCGATATCCGATGGGCTCTGATGTAACACGTGGAGACTTTGTCACCAGTGTTATCTTGAGAAATACAAGTACAGTGCACCAAGGATTTTACTGGGTGTTCTTTGTCCCCCATCAATGTAGTTATTTATATTGGTGAAAGTGTTAATGTCGATAACCAGTAAACTATTAATGAAATAAAAGTCAAGGTAGGCTATATTTTTATCACTCATTGAATTATGCTTTAATTCATATTTCATGTTACTTCATCCTCAGGGGTAAGATTTCACCATTATATGATTGAATGACTTAGGCATTCATATTTATAACAATCTCATCCTAATGAGGTCTTTACATCAACATTTTATTCCTGAACAAATTAGAAATAGCAACATTTAACTTATTGTGATTATACTCAAGATGCATTTATGTAATAAATTTTATGTAATTATTTAATTACATAAAAATTACATAAAAATTACATAAAAAATTTTATGTAATTATTATGTAATTAAAAATAAATTTATGTAATAGACAAGGACTTATTTTAAAATAGTCTAATCTCCAATAGGGTTGGAAGACAACTCTTAGAAAGAGTTACCATATATGTTATATGTACTTTTACCATATAGATTAGCTGCCAAATATGTCATATTTTCTTATTCTTTTGTTGATCTAAAATTTGTATGACACTGTAAAGCCTTGACCCTTGAGTGCTTAGTTTTCCCAGCCATGTGGATAATGGAATTTTAAATTATATAAAATTCCTTAAACAAGAACATTTGGTTTTACAAATAAATGCAATAATGTCAGTTATTTCATAAAGTCCACCTTTATTAACTGGCTTGTAAGTGCCAGGCACTGTTTCAGGCATTTTCACATCCATTATTTCAATATTTTCTTTCAGAGATGTAATTTAGTAGATTAACAAAACAAACAAATGATATTAGCCTCTTCTTTGGAAGGAATGCAACATGGTATCATGATGCTTAAGTTAAAGGAAATAGCTTCAGAAACTACTGTTTTAAAATGAAACAGGCCTTGTCACATTCCTTTTCTGAAATATCACTAAAATTTTTTTGTTGTTGGTTTGAGAAATAGTGAGGAAAGGAGGTGAAAAGAGGACAGAATTACTCTATTTTCTTATTATAGACCATCTATTCTGTGCTATATGATGCCAACAGAAATAACTTAAAATATCCCAAGTCCCTTAGAAGGTTGAGAGGTACAGTTTTGTAATGCTGTGAGGAAATGAGGTCTCATTCCAAGCTCAGCTGCCTGGAATGCAAAAGTGTTGGGTTACTTTAAAGTTCTCCCCCTCCCAATGCTCTTTACTACAAGTATCCTGAGACCACATCAAGGATGGGGCACAGGGATGGCTAGTCCTTTAGAGTCCGCTATGAGGTCTCTCTCTGGGCTGCCTTTGGTGTCAGGGTATTTGGGAAAAATTTCATCTGAAAAAAATATTTTTTTAACTTATGAGAGAGCAGGAACAAAAGAATAGTTAATATGTCAAAACTCTTAAAATTCCTGCTTTCTTCCTCAGAGCCAAAAATCTCAGAGTATCAGTGCAAAACTTCCACTTGAATCCCAAGGCCCTTGGAGGAGTTGATTCACTGTTCACTCACAATGAGGGAGGGAGCTCTTTCCCAAGAGATGGTGTGGGAGCCAGGGCTGAGAAAGTTGGGACTCAACTCAAGGTCTGTTCTTACTAACTCTTCTTCTGAGACTTAAAAAAAAAAAAAAAAGACAATTTAGGTATTAAAGGGGGAGGATAATCCAAACTCTTTTGCTTCCTTGTCCATTATAAAATCAAAGATCTAAGATAAAGGAGAAACTTAATAGATCATTTTGATTTTTATTACTTCTATTGTTTTATTTTAATAAATAAATGTTGTTATTAGTTCTAATCTGCCTTTTCTCACTTTTTGTGTTCCACTTCATTCATTTTTGCCTTTATTTCTATATTTATTCATTTCTTCTTATTCTTTATGGTTTATATCTAAAATATATACTATCTCCAGTATCAGTACTTTCTGCATATTTTGATTTTTTGGTTTACAGTTTTTTTATTTAATTTTTTTTCCTTAAAGATTTTATTTATTTTTTTAAAGATTTTTATTTATTTATTTGACAGACAGATATCACAAGTAGGCAGAGAGGCAGGCAGAGAGAGAGAGGAGGAAGCAGGCTCCCCGCTGAACAGAGAGCCAGACATGGGGCTAGATCCCAGGACCCTAGGATCATGACCTGAGCCGAAGGCAGAGGCTTTAACCCACTGAGCCACCCAGGCACCCCAAAGATTTTATTTATTTATTTGACAGAGACAGTGAAAGAAGGAGCACAAGCGGGGGGGGGGGGGGGAGAGGGAGAATCAGGCCTCCCGCTGAGCAGGGAGCTAGATGCTGGGCTCAAACCCAAGGCCCTGGGATCATGACCTGAGCTGAAAGCAGATGCTCAAAGACTGAGCCTCCCAGGCGTCCCTGATCTAAAAGTTTTTTAAACAAGAGTTTAATTTTTAAAATTTAAACAAAATGATTTCTAAATGGAATGACTTTTGTTCCTTATTTTGTTTTAATAACGGAATTCATTTTATTATGGTCAGAGAATTTTTTGTATTATTTCCATATTTTTAGATTGATGGATTCTTTTATGACTTAACATATGATCTTTTTTATGTGTATGGATGGGCCCTTGTGCCTATTATCAGGGAAATATTTGCATACATGCATCAAATCTATGTTAAAAAATATACTGTTTAGGTCTTCATTATTCTTGCATGTTTTTTTATCCATGCAATCTGTCCTTAATTGGCCAGTGGATTTTTAAAAATAATGTATTTTGTAAGTAATGTCATTTAACAAAACTGAAATATTTTGATCAAATGGTTTTCACATTTCAGTATCTTTCTCTCCCATTTCTTAACATAGTTGCAAAATAATGCAGATGTTAACTGGAGGATTTCCAGATAGTGTTTTAACTTGACCACAATTTGTTAAAGTCAAAGGTTAAAAACTGTCCTTTTGTCAAGAGGGCATATTCTGGACATGGAATTCCCCACACAATATTGCATTTGTAGTTTCAACACCAACTCTTGCTTGGTGAACATTGTCCTTCTCTTTAATGAAAGCCCATGAAAAATTTAGCAATTCTTTTGTTATTTCTCTAAAATGAACATAATGGCTTAAGTCGATGAAAGTTACTGTCATCGAGCACTATTTATATAAAATGAGACTCTGTCTACTTAGGGTCAAATTCCTTACATTCCAAAGACATGTGTGTCACTCTTTCCCCACGAAAGAATGCTTTTCCACAATTCATCAAATTTCATTGTACTTGTATAAGTGGACACATCCATTATGCACAGTGAGGTCTCAAAAAGATGAAGGGGATGTCTGAGAAAAATGATGACTCCTGATCTCATACAAAATGTATGTCTTCTACTCAAGTTAAAGATGCAAATACAAAAAACTATGCCTAGAGGTCACTGTGAAAGAAGAACGCAAGAACTGTTCTTTTGATGTATTCTTTTTTTTTAAAAATTTAAGCTTTATTTAAACATATAATGTAACCCCACCCCCCTCTCCCAACCCCTCTCCCCCCCACCCCCCTCAGTTTGTTTTATGACATTAAGAGTCTCTTTTGGTTTGTCTCCCTCCCGATCCCATCTTGTTTCATTTTTACTTTTCCTACCACCTTAACTCCCACCCCCGTTGCATCTCCACTTCCTCATATCAGGGAGATCATGTGATAGTTGTCTTTCTCCAGTTGACTTATTTCGCTAAGCATAATACGCTCTAGTTCCGTCCATGTCGTCGCAAATGGTAAGATTTCATTTCTTTTGATGGCTGCATAGTATTCCATTGTATATGTATACCACATCTTCTTTATCCATTCATTTGTTGATGGACATCTTTTCTAAGTCTAATCTTTTGCTTATTTAGAAATATAGGAGAGTTATTAAAGCTTATTTGAAACAGATGACCTTGATTTGAGACAGTGAAGATAGAATTTAAAAATACTTAGTTTTTAAAAACCGTGTCTCTACAAATAGATAATAACTAAAAGCTCTTTAGTAACCCAATATAAAAATATGAAAAGAACATGGAGCTCTACATCACAGAAAGGAAATATACCTGGCTTCATAGAAACCATAGAAAAATAATCATAGAAAAATCTAATATAATCTTAAAATAGAATATCATGATTCTTTATAACATTGTAGAAGTTCTTTTTTAAGAAGGCAATTTCAGTGATGATAAGGGTGTGGTGCAAAGCCATTCTGATGAACTGCTGATGGGATTGTAAACTGTGGCAACACATTTGTGAGGAAATATGGATAAGTGTGTAATGGCAAAGTACCGTGACCCAGAAGAGCATTTCTTATATTCAAAGGAAATACCAGGAGATGAGTAAAAATCTTTAAATACAAAAATATGACCATTGACATATTATTTATGACAAAGGTATTCAACCCTTTCCTTGGACACGAACTTAATGTTCAATAATAGGGGAAAACAATTTGTAGCATATTGATATTATGGAAAATTTTATAGTTACGTAAAATTAGATTTTTTTAAGAGACTTTATTTATTTTAGAGAGAGAGAGTGTGAGCGCATGCATGAGCCAGAGGAAGGGTTGAGGGTGAGGTTGAGCGTGGAGATGGACAAAGGGCTTGATACCGGGACTCTGAGATCATGAACGAGCTGAAATCAAGAGTTCGCTGCTTAACTGAATGAGCCACTCAGGCACCCCCAATTAGTATTTTTGAAGGAAATTTAACAGTATAGAAAATTATAGTATAACACTAAGTAAAGTGAAAGTTAGCAGCATGCTTCTATTTGCATATTTATCTTTATAGGCAGAAACAAATGTACAGAAGTATTTTTAGGGACACATTCTCACATGCACACATAAAAACTAATATTATTGGAAGTAAAACTCTAACATGTTAATAGTAGGGAGATATTACTAGATAAGGATTATGGGATTTTAATTTTCTTTTTTTCTTTTAAGTATTTTCCAGTTTCTTTACTAAGTATACATGAGTAAAAAATTAACTACAGATTTTTATTGGAGGAGGCTATTTCTACTTAATTACCTTTATTTCTAGTTCATCACCAGTAATTTTTGCAGGATTTTCAGAATAGCCAATGATTGCTTTATTGAATTCAGTTTCAAAATGCAATGTTTTAGTGATCAGTTGCAGATTCATACTTCTAGCTTCTCATCTCTTCCTTTCTTTCCCAGTGATTAGTTCCAAACTCCATTCTGAAACACCATGTGTGAAACTGGAATGAAAAAGACTCTGTGCCCCTTCATAAAGTTTAAGTAAACATATTGCCCAGAAATGGAGAAAAAAAGGTATAAAAATATTAAGCAGCTATCACAAAAAAAAAGTACTAGGTACTTTATCTTCAAATGCACCTTTTACTAAAAACATAGATTGAAAATTAATTGGAGAGCTGCATTATTGTGGAATTGTTTAACTGAAGTGGTAATGTCGTGAGAATTTTCTCTTCAGTTTATTGAAAACGATACTGGGCTGACGATTTGTTAGGGCTGGTACTTGCTCCATGTCCGATTGCAATGTACTAGCATATTGTAATGCTGCTTTTTTAGTAGCATGTGAGTGGACACATTGATTACTTCAAGATAGCAGAGGAGATCTGGTCATCCTAAGTACACACAGCTTTAAACTGTTAACTCACCTGGGAACCATATGTGTAATGACACAGGAATGATGGATCAGCAAAGTCAGACCCTCTGCTTAAGTAATTTTTGATCTCTCAAAAAGATTGGTGAGATGGGTGTGTACCAAATAGCTTTGTGGATATAGCACACATATGCCTGACTTAATCCTCCTCTTGAAAATATTGAGGAATATAGAGGATCATTCTGTTAGGTGGATCTAAGTACATTTGTCCCTCAAACAGCATGGGGGCTAGAGGCACAGACCCCCCTCATATAGCTGAAAATCCACATATAACTATTTTAAATGTTTTTACTTAAATTCCAGTTAGAAAACATACAGTATAATATTAGTTTCAAGTGTACAATATAGTGATTCAACACTTCTATACATTATTCTGTGCTCATCATAATAAGCATACTTATTGAATTCCCATCATCCAGATTACCTATCCCCCACCCAACTCCCCTCTGGTAGCCATCTCTTTGTTCTCTATAGTTAAGAGACTGTTTCTTGGGGCGCCTGGGTGGCTCAGAGGGTTAAAGCCTCTGCCTTCGGCTCAGGTCATGATCTCAGGGTCCTGGGATTGAGCCCCGTATCGGGCTCTCTGCTCAGCAGGGAGCCTGTTTCCTCCTCTCTTTCTGCCTGCCTCTCTGCCTGCTTGTGATCTCTGTCAAATAAATAAAAATAAAAAAATCTTAAAAAAAGAGACTGTTTCTTGATTTGTCTCTTTCTCTCTCTATTTTCTTTCCATGTGTTTGTTTTTTAAGTTCCACATATGAGTGAAGTCATATGGTATTTGCCTTTTTTTGACTGACTTATTTTGCTTAGCTTAATACTCTCTAGCTCCATAGTCATTGCAAATGGCAAGATTTCATTATTTTTAATGGGTGAGTAATACTCCATCATGTATATACCACATCTTCCTTATTCATCAGTTGATGGACATGTGGGTTGTTTCTATAGTTTGGCTAATATAGATAATTGTGCTATAAATGTCAGGGTACATGTATCCCTTTGAATTAGCATATTGTATTCTTTTTTTAAAAAAAGATATTTATTCATTTATTTGACAGACAGAGATCACAAGAAGGCAGAGAGGCAGGCAGAGAGAGAGGAAGGGAAGCAGGCTCCCCGCTGAGCAGAGAACCTGTTTCAGGGCTCGATCCCAGGACCCTGGGATCATGACCTGAGCCGAAGGCAGAGGCTTTAACCCACTGAGCCACCCAGGCACCCCTAGCATTTTGCATTCTTAATATAAATACCTAGTTGTGCAATTGCTGGATCATAGGGTAGCTCTAGTTTTAACTTTTTGAGGAACCTCCATACTGTTTTTTCAGAGTGGCTGAACCAGTGTGCATTCCCAACAATAGTGCAAGAGCGTTCCCCTTTCTCTATGTCCTCACCAGTTGTGTTTGTTTTTTTTTTTTAATTGTTGATTTTAGCCATTCTGACAGGTGTGAGGTGATATCTCATTGCTGATTTCATTTGCATTTCCCTGATGGTCAGTGATGTTGAGCATCTCTTCATATGTCTATTGGCCATCTGGATGCCTTCTTTGGAGAAATGTCTATTCATGTCTTCTGCCCATTTTTCAATGGAATTATTTTTGGGGGTGTTGAGTTTGATAAGTTCTTTATATATTTTAAATATTAACCCTTTACCAGATAAATAATTTACAAATATCTTCTCCTATTACATAGCTTTTCTTTTAGTTTTGTTGACTGTTTCATTCATTGTGTAGAAGTTTTTTACTTTGATGTAGTCCCAATAATTTATTTTTGCTTTTGTTTCCCTTACCTCTGAAGACATGTCTTAAAGGAAGCTGCTACAGCCAGTATCAAAGAGGTTACTGCCTGTATTCTCCTCTAAGATTTTGATGCTTCAAGTCTTACATTTTGGCTTCAAGTCATCCATTTTGAATTTATTTTTATGTATGGTGTGTGAAAGTGGTCCAGTTTCATACTTTTACATATTGATCTCCAGTTTTCCCAACACCATTTGTTGAAGAGACTGTTCTTTTTCCATTAGATATTCTTTTCCACTTTGTTGAAGATTAGTTGACCATTGAGTTCACGTCCTTTGTTTGGTTTCTTCCTAGGTTTCTTACTGTTTTTGGTGCAATTGTAAATGGAATTGATTCCTTGATTTCTCTTTCTGCTGTTTCATTAGCAATGTACAGAAGTGCAAGAGACTTCTGTTTTGTTTTTTTTTTTTTTTTTTTTTTTTTTTTTTTTAAGATTTGATCTATTTATTTGAGAGAGAGCATGAGAGGAGAGATGTCGGAGAGAGAAGAAGACTCCCTGCTGAGCAGGGAGGAAACTTCTGTACATTGATTTTATATCCTGTGACTTTACTGAATTCATTTATCAATTCTAGTAGTATTTTGGTGGAATCTTTTGGGTTTTTTAAAAATATTTTATTTATTTATTTGACAGAGAGAGAGAGAGATCACAGGAGGGCAGAGAGGCAGGCAGAGAGAGAGGGGAGGAAGCAGGCTCCCTGCTGAGCAGAGAGCCCGACATGGGGCTCCATCCCAGGACCCCGGGATCATGACCTTAAGGCAGAGGCTTAACCCACTGAGCCACCAAGGTGCCCCTCTTTTGTTTTTTGTTTTTTTATAGGGAATATAATGTCATCTGAAAATAACAAAAGTTTGACTTCTTTGCTGATTTGCACACGTTTTGTTTCTTTTTATTTTCTGATGTGGTGAAGACTTCCATTATTATATTAAATAACAGTGGTGAGAGTGGACATTCCTGTCTCGTTCCTGACCACAGAGGAAAAGCTCTGTTTTGCTCAATTGAAGATATTAGCTGTGGGTTTTTCATCTATGGCCTTCATGGTGCTGATGTATGTTCCTTCTAAGCCTACTTTGTTGAAGATTTTTATTATGAATGGATGTTGTACTTTGTCCATGCTTTTTCTGCATCTGTGGAAATGACCATATGGTTCTTATCCTTTCCTTTATTAATGTGATACATTATGTTGATTGATTTGTGAATATTGAACCACCCTTGCAACCCAGGAATAAATCCCACTTAGTTGTGGTGAATGGTTCTTTTAATGTACTGTTGGATTTGATTTTATACTATTTTGTTAAGAATTTTTGCATCCATATTCATCAGAGATATTGGCCTGCAGTTTTCTTTTTTAGTGGAGTCTTTCTCTGGTTTTGGTATCAGGGTAATGCTGGCCTTATGGAATGAATTTGGAATATTTCCTTCCCCTTCTAATTTTTGTAACAGTTTGGGAAGAATAGGTACTAATTCTCTTTTAAATGTTTGGTAGAATAAGCATGTGAATTCATCTGGCCCCAGACTTTTGTTTGTTGGGAGTTTTTTGATTATTGATTCAATTTCTTTGCTGTTTATCAGTCTGTTCAAATTTTCTATTAATTTCTCTTTCAGTTTTGAAAGTTTATATTTTTCTAAAAATTTATCCAATCCTTCCAGGTTGTCCAATTTGTTGGCATATAGTTTTCCATAATATTCTCTTATAATTATTTGTATTTCTGTGGTGTTGGTAGTTATTTATCCTCTCTTACTTGTGATTTTTATTAGTTTGGGTCCTTTCTTTTTTCTTTTTGATAAGTCTGGCTACAGGTTTTTCAATTTTGTTAATGTTTTCCATGAACCAGCTCCTCATTTCATTGATCAGATCTATTTGTTTGTTTGTTTGTTTGTTTAGTTTCTATATAATTTATTTCTGCTCTAATCTTTATTATTTCCTTTCTTCTGCTGGCTTTGGGCTTTATTTGTTATTCTTTTCCTAGCTCCTTTAGGGATAAGGTTAAGTTGTTTGAGATTTTTCTTGCTTCTTGAGGTAGGCCTGTATTGCTATATATTTCCTTCTTATGACCAGTTTTGCTGCACCCCAAAGGTTTTAAACAATTGTGTTTTCATTTTCATTTGTTTCCATGTATTTTTGTAATTCTTCTTTGATTTCCTGGTTGGTTCATTCATCATTTAGCAGCATGATGTGTAGCCTCCATGTATTTGTGGTCTTTCCAAATTTATTCTTGTGGTTGACTTTTAGTTTCCTAGTATTGTTGTCAGAAAAGGTGCATGGTGTGATTTCAGCCTTTTTAGATTCATTGAGGCCTGTTTTGCAATCCAGTATGTGATCTGTCCTGCAGAATATTCCATGTACATTTAAAAAGAATGTGTGTTCTGCTGGTTTACATGTAATGTTCTGAATATATCTTTTAAATCCATCTGGTCCAGTGTGTCATTCAAAGCTGTTGTTTCCTTGTTTATTTTCTGTTCAGATGATCTGTCCATTGATGTAAGTGAGGTGTAAAACTCTCCTACTATTATTGTGCTTTTATCAATGAGTTCCTTTATGTTTGTTGTTAACTACTTTATATATTGGGTGCTCCCATGTTGAGAGCATAAATATTTACACTTGTTAAATCTTCTTGTTGGATTGTCCCCTTTAAGATTATATAATGCCCTTCTTTGTCTTTTCATTCAAGTCTTTGTTTTAAAGTCTAGTTTGTCTGACATAAGTATTTCTGTGCTGGCTTTCTTTTGATACCCATTTGCATAATAAGTGTTTCTCTACCCCCTCACTTTCCATCTGCAGTTGCCTTTAGGTCTCAAATGAGTCTCTTATAGACAGTATAGGGATGGGTCTTTTTTTTTTTTTTTAATCCATTCTGACACCCTACATCTTTTGATTGTAGTGTTTAGTCCAGTTATATTCAAAGCAATTATTAACAGATATGTACTTAGTGCCATTTTATTACTTGTTTTATCATTGTTTCTTGAGATTTTCTCTGATCCTTTCTTGTCTTTCTCACTTTTGGCATCTCCTTTGCACTTAAGGAATCCCTTTTAACAATTTCTTACAGGTCTAGTTTAGTGGTCATGAACTCCTTTAGTTTTGTTTGTTTGGGAAACTATTTATATCTCCTTCTATTCTGAATGATAGTCTTTCTGGATAGAATATTCTTGGCTGCAGATTTTTCTCACTCAGCACTTTGAAAATAACATGCCACTCCCTTCTGACCTGTGAACTTTCTGTTGAGAAATCTCCAGCCAGCCTTATGGGTTTTCCCTTGTAAACTAAGGACTTTTTTTGTCTTCCTGCTCTTAAGATTTTTTTCTTTATCACTATATTTGCAAATTTAATTACAATAGGTCTTGGTGTTGACCTGCTTTCATTGATTTTGATTGGAGTTCTCTGTGCCTTTTGGATCTGGATGTCTGTTTCCTCCCTCAATTAGGAATGTTTTTTGCTAGTAATTCTTGTAATACATTTTCTTTTTCCTTTTCTCTCTTTTCATCTCCTGGGACCCCTATAATAATAATATTATTAGGTTTGATGGAGTCACTGAGTTCTCTAAGTCTATTCCCATGTTCCATAATTCTTTCTCTCTTTTGTTTGGCTTCATTATTTTTCATTATTTTACCTTCTATATCACTAATTTATTCCTCTGCTTCTACCAGCCTGCTGTTCATTGCATCAAGTCAGTTTCCAATCTCATTTATTGCATTCTTCATTTCAGATTGATTCTTTTTTGACTCTTTTATCTCTGTAGTTAGGATCTTCCTGATGTCTTCTGTTCCTTTCTCAAGTCCAATGAGTATCTTTATGATTGTTGCTTTAAATTCTCCATCAGACATGTTACTTATGTCTCTTTGCTTATCCTTTTCTTGTGTCATATCTTGTTCTTTCATTTGGGATAAATTCCTCCATCTTGGCATTTTGTCTAAGTCTACCTTCTTCTGTATGTTAGAAAAGCCAGTTATTTCTTCTGTTCCTGAAAGTAATGGGCTTATGAAGAAGTCATGTAGTGCCCAGTGCCTGAGGATTCTGGGACTTTCCCCAGTGTGTATTGCGAATACTATGCTATTGTGTTGTGGTTGCTTTATCCTTTAGGCCAATTCTACAGAGGCTTTCCTTGCCTGTTATGGGCATTGTTTGGTCCCCCGCCTGAATGTGGCAAGTTTTAACTAGATGTGCTTTGATGTACTTGTGAAGTGAGACCTGACAATACCTCCACTATAACCAAGGCACTGCAAGAACTTTCTGGTGGGAAGATGTGGTGTGGGCAGGGGTTTGTACTGGTTGTCTGGGGGAGGGACCCACCACTCGGACTGAGGCAAGCTTGACTGAGAAGGGCAGTTTCTTTAGAACACAAGAGTGGGGTGAGGGGTGGGATCCTAGTGTATAGAAGTTGTCAGCACTGAGCTTTTCCCTCAGGTAGCTGAGTGTTTATGCTGAAGGGCAGGGGAGGAAAATGGCACTAGTCAGCTCCTTTGATGCTTTCAGAGTCATCTCTGTGAACAGTGATTCTGATGAAAGCTCTCCTAGAATGGCAAATAATCTCCCTCTTTGTACCCAAGGCATTTCTCAGTTCTGTGTTCCCACGCTGTCTGCCCCTGGGTTTTCTGCCTGCCTTCTTCCCAGGAGCAGTGCAGTGTTCTCCTGCTTCTATTTTATCCAGCACTGCTGACCTTTAAAACTCCATGCTCTAGAGATATGGTGTGGGCAGTGGTTTGTGCTGGTTTTCCACAGGAGGGGCCTACCACACTGGGACTGAGGCAAGCTTGACTGAGAAGGGGAGTCCCACCTGAGCAAAGGGGAGGGGCTTTGGTGTGAGCAAATTAGGGAGCCAGTGTCAATGCTGTGCTGCTTCTCACCATGGCTCCATGATTATGCTGAAGGATGGTGTAGGGAAGTGGCACCAGCCAACATCTTTTTCCTGAAGAGAAGTCTCCATAGACACTACCTCTCATCCATGTATAAGTTTTGACACCCCAAAAACTTAACTCCTGGTAGCCTGCTGTTGACTGGTAGTCTTACTGATAACACAAATGGTCTATTAACATATATTTGGTATGTTATATATATTAGGCACTATAATCTATAACCTTTCAATAAAGTAAGCATAATACAGGAAAATGTTATTAACAAATTCATAAGGAAAAGAAAAAACACTTACACTACTGTATTCTATTTATTAAAATATATCCACATATAAGTAGACTTGTGCAGTTGAAACCATATTGTTCAAGGGTCAGCTGTACACTATTTTGTAGTATTGTCAGTGTTCAATCTAGCTCCTTCAATTATAGGAGTTCAGGCAGTCATTGGTTATCATTTAGTTTGCCATCATATTTAAGTTTGAAACATTTTTCAGAGATAAAAGTACATACCCTGAAAAAAATAGCAAACATGCATATTTATTCACTTGCCTTTATGGTAACCCTTAGCTAGTTTTATTTCTGACATATATGTGTGATTACTTTTTTCCCAGAAGATAGTACATTGGGCACTGACTGGTACTCTTTAATGCAGGACTTATCAGATTTGGGACTGAAACAGTGATAAAAATATTCATCTGATTTAGTTATTATTCAACTCTTATAATACAAATATTGTATCATATGTTGTACAAAACCAGTTTCAATATTCTTCTAAAGTTCTGCACTTGAGACCATCTTTGTTTAATCCAGAAATTGAAATAATTAGGTGTTTCTAAGGTACCTTATTTATCATGCAAAGGTATAGTCATAGAATCTCAAGAAAACAATAGTCAACCTTCCATAAATTATTCATCATTTTAATATTTACAATCTGTAAAAATAAGATTTTTCTTAAGTATAACTTCTACTATTTCAAAATTCAGTATTTAAAAATTTTTTTAAAATTTTTATTTAAACATATAATGTAACCCCACCACCCTCTCCCAAAATTCAGTATTTTTGATTGTAAAAAAGAATCTGACCTTATTATTGATATTTAGCTGTTGACAGCTTTCAAGCTCCATCACTCACTTTAGCCTACATCTGGGTAAACTTATAAGAAAATCCAGTTTGTTTCCTCCTTTGACACCAGCAGAAAGGTTGAACCACACAAACCTTAGTCTGTTTGAGGGGCTCCTTGCTCCAGCTCCATTGCTTCATTACAGTAAAAGCTAAGCTTATATATTTTCCCTGCTGTCCTCAAGCCTTTTTCAGACCTGCCTGGGAGCCTAAACTTCTTTCCCTGGAGAGCTTCATTATGTGAGTAATAAAACTTTCCATGCACTCTTAGTGTGCATATTACATAACATACCATCTCTACATATGAACCAAATTTGAGTGGAGATCCATCCTTCCTTGTGGACTGATCCAAGTATAGATTCAGTGGGTTGTACTCAGTTATAAAAACAAGAGATCTTAGAAATAATTCTAATTCCTTTTCATAAAACAAATATTTAAATATTTGAATTCATGATTGCTTCTCTGATTCTTTCTTCTTCAATCTGCTTATGTCCAGTTTGTTTTATTACTCTCATGATCTGATATACAATTTACACTTGAGCATTTACTTAGGCTTCCAATTTTCCTTGTCAGATAATAATTCAGATAAAGCTTCTTGATCTTTTTGATAATTTTCCCCTCCAAGTGTTATGTTAGTTCATTCTAGGTGTTAGTCTTGACATGCTGGAAACTCATCTGTACTGATCTATTTGTGTGTCAATGCATTACTATTGATGACTTATCCTTTGTCTACCATTCTTTGATTGCCAGATTGGTGTACCTCCCAGATGATTCCTTTCACCCCCACCTACTATATCTCTGAAGAGGTGATTTAATGCCACATCCAAAGCCTTCTTGCCTTGCCTCACAGAGCTAGTAAATTTGGTCATATGCTGAATGGTAGCATCATGCTGAACTCCATACAGATCTGGACTGGACCTCAATTTATGATATAAATCTAGACCTACAAATCCTTGGTCCAATAGATAGGATTAACAGACTAGCTGGAACAAAGGAGAAAATGCCATTCTCTTTTCTTTGTTTTTCCATTAGGTAATTATACATTGTTTGTTATGTGACTCCTAGAAATAAACTAGGACTTGTGGCCACAAGATGATCAGTTGCCGTCAATGGAAATGAGTCCCTGAAACTTTGAAAACCAGCACTGTCAAGTCTTTTTCCCATTATATTTTCTTGTCATCTTTGTCATAAGTTAATTATTATTGTGGGCTTATTTCTGGGTTCTTTATTTTGATCATTGATCTGTGTGTCTACTGGAATATGCCTTTTTAAATTTTTTAAAGTAGGCTCCATGCCCAGAATGGAACCCAATGGGGGGCTCGAACTCATGATCCTGAGATCAAGACCTGAGCTGAGATCAAGAGTCTGATGCTTAACTGACCCTGCCACCCAGAAGCCCCTATGCATTAAAGAAAAAATGATCTTTTAGTTGTAGTTTTGGTGTAATCCCAGGAAGGGTTAAAATTAAATATGTATGCTCAATCCCCTGTCTTTGCCTAGGCATCTACCTCTTTGGCTGCTATTCTTCAATATGTCCTAATTTGGAATCCACAAGAATACCCAAAACTAATAAAGATTCACCATGACCCAAAATTGTGAAAATTCCAGAGACTTATTCATGTATGATGTAGAATGTAGGTGGTTACCAGAAGCCTGACATTAACCTTGGAACAAAAAACTACCATTTATGGTTCTTGTCACACCAGAGCTCATGAGGAAGTTCATAATTCTGAGTTGAACTGCAATCATGAAATCAGTTGTTAGTCTTGGGAATTTTGGAACCAATGGCAAGATAGCTATTATTTAATGTTTGTATCTTCCCTAAATTCATATATTAAATCCCTAACTCCCAATATTATGGTATGCAGAAGAGGTACAGCTTTTGGAACATAGTTAGGGTTATATTAGGTCATAAATGTTGAATTCTCATGGTGGGATTAGTGGACTTTTAAGAAAAGAAAAAAGAGAAATCATTCCCTCTCTTTGGGTGTACATATTGAGGACACTGTGAGAAGGTAGCTGCCTGTAAGCCAGAAAGAGAGCTCTCAGCTGGAACCAAATCTGCTGACACCTTGATCTTAGACTTTCCAGACTCCAGCACTGTGAGAAATAGATATCACTTCTTTAATCCACTCATTCTATCGTATTTTGTTATGGAAGCCTGAGCAGACTAAGACAGTGGCCAGCCCTGCCTGTGAGGACATTAATGATAAAATATGTCATTATAGCCTTTCCTGGTATTCCTGACTCTTTGGCTGAGCTTGCCATGCTGGACTTCAAAGGATAATCACTTAACCATAAGTAGCATCTGGGTATTAATTATGGGTAAAATGTGAACTCTGAAAGCCAGGTAGGCTTAAAAGAGTAGTAGAGAAGTAAAAACATTTTTGTCCTCACTCTTCTAGCTGTTATTTTAAGTCATGAGGCTATTTTTTTCTTTATTGAGGTATACTTGACAAATAGGATTGTAAGATATTTAAGTTGTACATGATGATTTGATACATGCCTACATTGTAAAAGGAGTCTTCCCATAGAGGTAACAAATACTTCCATTACCTCACATATTTACCTCTTTCTTCCTTCCTTCCTCCCTTTCTCTCCCTTCATTTCTTTCTTTCTTTCTTTCTCTTTCTTTCTTTCTTTCTTTCTTTCTTTCTTTCTTTCTTTCTTTCTTTCTTTCTTTCTTCTTTCTTTCTTTCCTTCCTTCCTTCCTTCCCTCCTTCTCCTTCCTTCCTTCTTCTTTCTGTAAGAACATTTAAATTCTACTCTCTTAGCAAAGTTCAATTATACAATACAGTGTTATCTACTATCGTGATCATGTTACACTTTGGATCCCCAGACTCTATTCATTTTATAACTGAAAGTTCATACCCTTTGACCTACTTTTCTTATTTCTTCATCCCACCCCTGTACCTAGCAACCACTTTTCTACTTCCTTTTTTATGAATTCTATGATTTTGTTTGTTTGTTTGAATCCCACATACAAATAATACTATGAAGTATTTGTTTTTCTCTCTCTGGCTTATTGCACTTAAGATAATGCCCTCTAGGTTCATCTATCCGTGAGACCATGAATGACAGTATTTCCTTTCCATTTTTTTTTTAAGTACAGCTACATTTATAGATCTCATATTTAAAAAAAATCTATTCACCCATTGACAGACTATGGCTGCTTCCATACTTTGACTATTGTAAATAATGTTCTATGAACATAAAAGTACAGATATCTCTTTGATGGGCCCCTGGGTGGCTCCATTGGTTAATGCCCTGTCTTTGGCTCAGGTCATGATCTCAGGGTCCTGGGATCGAGGCTTGTAACAGGCTCTCTGCTCAGTGGGGAGCCTGCTTTCCCCTCTCTCTCTGTCTGCCTCTCTGCCTACTTGTGATCTCTCTCTCTATCAAATAAATAAATAAAATCTTAAAAAAAAAGAGTACAGATATCTCTTTGAGAGAATGATTTTGTTTCATTTATGGGAGAAAAACAATACTAAAGTCTATATGGAACTACAAAATGTCCTGAGTAGCCGAAACAAATTTAAGAAAAAACAAAGCAGAAGGTATCATACTTCATGATTTCCAACTATATTATAAAGCTATATTCAATAAAACAGTATGGCATTGGTATAAAAACAAACATAAATCAATGGAACAAAATAGAGATCCCAGAGATAAACCACACATATATGTTCAATTAATTTTTGACAAAGGAGTCCAGAAAATACAATGGGATAAGGATAGTCTTTTCAATAAATTGTGTTGGGAAAACTGGACAGCCACATTCAAAAGAACGAAACTGGGCCATTATCTTACACAATACACAAAAATTAACTACAAATGGATTAAAAACCTGAATATGAGACCAGAAGCTATAAAACTCCAATAAAAGAGGAGGGGGTAAACTCCCTGAGAGTGATCTTAGCAATGCTTTTTTGAGGAGATTTTACAACAAAAGCAAAGGCAACAAAAACAAAAACAAACAAGTGGGACTATATCAAACTAAAAATCTTTTACACAGCAAAGGGAACCATAGATAAAATGAAAAGGCAACATATGAAATGGGATAAAATATTTATAAGCCACATATATGATAAGGTTTAATGTCCAAAATATATAAGGGATTCATATAACTCAATAGCAAGGAAACAAACTACCTGGATGACCCAACTAAAAAATATGCAAAAAACCTAGGTAGACATTTTTTCAAAGAAAACATATAAATGACCAATAGGTACTTGAAAAGATACTCAAAATCATTAATCACCAGGGAAATGCTTATTAGAACCACAATGAGTTATCACTTCACACTTGTTAGGATGGTTATTATCAAAGTGACAAGACATAACAAATACTGGCAAGGATGAGGAGGAAAAGGAACCCTTGTAAACTATTGGTGGGAATGTAAACTGGTGCAGCCACTATGGAAAACATATGGAGGTTGCTTAATAAATTAAAAATAGAACTACCATATGATCCAGCATCTCCACTTCTGAGCATATACACAAAGGAAAGGCAATAAATAATTTTAGTGAGAGGCTGATAAAATGCATCAGGTAAAAACTTTACCATGACAAATACTCACCCTGGGATAAATGCTATGAGAAGGATATTTACTAAAAAAGGATACATATGCAACTGTCATATTCCTAGTCACAAAGTTGCATTAAAGAGCTGTGTCATTTTAAAGAATAGCTTGAAGGAAGTGAGAGCTGAAACCAGACTAAAATGAGTCAGAGTAAGAAGGATATAATAAAGGGAATCCATGCAGCGTAAACCATTGTGATAAGCAGTTTGGACCTGAACGGAAACCTGGAAGAGGAAGCAGCATAAATAAGAAGGAGAGAGACTAGGGCAGGGTTATTTTTTCCAGAATAAGGAATGTGAACTTGTTTTTAAAAGGAAGAGAAAGATCCAATAGAGAAAAGAAGTAGAAGGTAAAATAAATGGACGTAATTAAGACAGAAAATTCTCAGAGCAGTCGACAGGAAGGGAGGGGATCCTAAGTACAGGGGAAGGATTAGCTTTGAGTAGAAGTAGGAATCCAATGAAAAGAGATATGTGGTTCAAAGTAAACTCGATGTGGAGTGGAGGAATTTGAAGGAATTCATATCAGACAGTATTTTCTTTTTTAAACTGGAGACTTGGTTACTTGTTAGGAGTGAAAAGACTCCTAACATTAAAAAGACATTAGATTAAATAAAGTTAAAATAAAATTGTAACAACGGATATGGAATGGGAAGGAGATATGAACAATTTTAAATAATATACTGTAGAACAGTACTGATGGACAAGACAAGAATCTAATATTTGCAGCCCTGGTGAGACATTTGTGGGGGTAACCTCACAGTTTCCCATCAATTTTGGTTGGTCTACTGCTGAGCTTCCACTTAAAAGTGTTTTGAGAAGTAGATCTTTATAATAAATAAGAATTCAGTGATAAGCTGATTTATGAAGGCGATTGGTTATATTCCCTATTTGCAGTGTGCTCTTGAGCATGCTAAGTAGACTTTCTGAAGCTCCATTTCTGAAACTATAAATTTTAAACTATAAATGGAAGTAATGATAGTACTAAATGACATACCTTGAAATTTTATTCTATTAGCATCTTTATTGTTGCCAGAGTCTAACAAAAAATAAGTTAGCATGGGATGTAGAGCTAACCTTTCAATGGAAGAAATACGAAAAACATATTATCTGAAGGTCATGTGGCATGGGAAACTGCCATGATAGATTATACTTTCCAAAGATGATCTCCGTGGTGTCTCCCACCTGCACGATCTGCTGGCAATGTCTTTCATACTCCTTTCATGGAGAGATTAGATATATATCCCTTGCACTTGAAACACAGAAGACTCCTGAAGCTGTTTTTTTGTTTTTTTTTTTAATTTTAAAAGACTTTATTTGAGAGAGTGTGTGTGCGTGCAGGGAACACTTGAACACAAGCAGGGGGAAAGAGTAGGTAGGAGAAGAGGGAGAAGCAGGCTCCTGGCAGAGCAGGGTCCAGGGATCATGACCTGATCTAAAGGCAGATGCTTAACCAACTGAGCTACCCAGGTGCCCCAACTTGCTGAAGTTATTTTGACTAAAAATTTTGACGGAACTGTTGTTAGATGACTTCCAAAGCTAGATCATAAAAGGAAATTCAGCCTTCACTTTGCTCACTGGAAAACTTGCTTTGGAGTTCTGAGATTAATGTGAGTAATCCCACTGTCTTGAGGTCACCATGCTGTAAGGAAGTCCAAAAGATTCCATCTGCAGAGATCACACGGAAAAGCTAGGAGACCACACAAAGGGAGAGATGGTTGGTCAGCCGTCAGCTGCTCCACTTTGACCTACAATCTGACTAGAGCATCATGAAGGAATCTGAGCCACATCTGCCCAGAGAAGTTGCTTACGGATTCCTAACAAATAGGAATCATGTGAAAAAATAGCATTGCTATAGTTTTATGCCACTAAGTTTTAGGGAGATTTGTTTTACAGCACTGGCAACTGATATGATGATTTTTCCATCCTATCTCAAATTTATCTCTTAAAATGTTTCCTCAATGATTGGGAATATTTCATTTATTGCCACATTGCACTTACTGTCTTAAATGGGGTATTTAATTTCTAGAGTTGACAGTAATTTTCTCCTCATATTTATTGCAGAAATTCATTTTTTTAAATTTGTGAGGGTCACAATTCTCACTTTCTCTTCCTTATTTCCATCTCTTTTTGGAGAAATGAATCTAAATTTCATAAATAAGAGTGACAGCAAGAGTATGCTTTCTGCATCAGTACAGTGATAAGAATCAGTGGTATTTTCCTTAAGCATAAGGTTACTTGAAGTTACCTTTATACTGTGCATAATACATTTTCAAATTCCTTCAATATTTCTATCATGTAGAGATCATCATGGGTTTCTGTTTATTCTTTGCTTCTTAAACCTCATTTCTTTAATCTGATTTTTATTACATGTTTGAATCTTCATGTATTTGTATGATTTCTCTGCACGTCAGTATGGCCAGTTCAGTGACTTTTTAAATTTATGCCAATTTGGTTCTTATTTGCAATCAATCTTGCCTCATTTGGCCCAACTTCATGAAGCAGCTAATCTCTCTGGTGGTTTATTGAGCCAAATTATGACGATGGGCATGAGGATAATGGTGATGATGATATGAATTCTTCTTTCCCTTTTTTCTTCTTCTTCTTCTCTTTGTTCTTTTTTTAAGGATTTCATTATAGTTGTTTTCAGATTTTGTTCAGTGCTAAAGGAGTTACCTATAATTAAAATGTCTTTACCTGTGTATCATAAGAATCATAGTCTTAATTAGCCATAGGAAATATGTATTATCAAAAACAAAAGAAAAGAAAATTTTTTTTCTAGTTTCCCTTCTCAGATGCCTCCTGCTTTCTTATTGAAAGTGGTTCCAAGATAAACTTGTGAAATGACTGACTTTGCCTTTGGCATCCCCAGAGATTGCACACATTCTGTTTCTTCCATTCTGGATATCAGCTCCTCTCTCCACCCTTTCCAGGTCTCAGGACCCACATATTTTCTTTCCTAAAACCATAGAAAATCTTAATCTTAAATGATTAATTCACACCATATTATAAATGACTATAAAGAGCATAAAATCCCTTTGGAAATACTTTCAAATGGTGAAATAGCTAAGGAAATGAAGACCTCATTGTAGATTTACCAGAAAATGATGAAAGTTTTTGAATGTGGCATTAACTCTTTTTCATGGTCCTAAAATAACAGTTGTAGGTAATCAAGAACATTTTTTCAAACTCACATCTATTAATTTTCTGACATTTACTTATATAAAGCCATTCTAATTCAGATTTGGGTCTAAATTGGTTTGTTCATCTCTAGACATCAGGGATAATGTATGTAATATCTTCAAACTGTTGCTTTTCAACCTGTAGGATTCTCTTAAATATAGGAAATACTTTTCATGTAAACAGTGGCATAAATGTAGCTTAGGTCTTCAATGGTTTTCTTATGCATTTTCTTTGTGAAAGCAGAAAGTCAGCACCAGGATGTAGGATAAGGAGAAACATGTTTCTTATTCTGCACATAAATGAAGTCATTTTAATTGTAGTCACCTTACCCTGGGATTACCTCTGCAGAAAGCATGTCTTAAACAGTACTCCATTTCCAGAGGGTTATAGGGGATATGAATGACACTATGGAATTCTTTTTCAGCTCTTATGAGTTTTATTCCTTCAGCATTCTTTAATCTGGGTGCTAACTATGTGTGAATAATATGGTTACGATTTGGTTCAGTGTTGCTAGAATCACAATGGCTATGATTCTACTTTGCTGACCTCCTGGAAGCCAGACATAAGTCAATGAAAATAGAATTTTGGTCACCTTTAGTTAGCTTTATCTATTAATTCAGTTACATTGACAGTTTTTCCAGGACAGTATTGAGGGCAGCATTATTTTTTTCATGTTTAATTCTAGCACATGTAGGAAGGCAAGTTGCTCATAATTTGGTGTTTATTGGTAGAATGCATCTCTTTATTTATCACATTAAGCAAGTATTTTGACACTGTCTTGGGTGTATTGTATGAACTTAAACATAATTTGTTAAATGAGCAATGAAATCCCCATTTCACCATTCCTAGTTGTATAACCTATCTCTTTCTTCATCTGTAAAATGATGGTGATAATAATAGTTTCTACCCATTTGGGTGGATTAAATGTTACTACAAGGAAAGCACTTAGAAAAGTGCCAGCCTGTATTAATAGTAAATGCTGCTTTTAGCCACCCAGCCCTTATCAGTACTCCCAAAGATAGCTCCCACACTCTTGGCCATACCAGCAGACTATAACTAGAGTAGTCATTCTTTTTTTTTTTTTTTAAGATTTTGTTTATTTATTTGACACATAGAGAGAGATCACAAGAAGGCAGAGAGGCAGGCAGAGGTGGGGTAGGGGAGAAGCAGGCTCCCTGCTGAGCAGATAGCCCGATGTGAGGCTAGATAGATCCCAGGACCCTGAGATCATGACCTGAGCCGAAGGCAGAGGCTTTAACACACTGAGCCACCCAGGTGCCCCTAAAGTAGTCATTCTTAACCTTGGCTTTATATGGGGAAACTTGGAAGGCTACAAAAAAGACTGATGCTGGGGCTCCCACTAGTAGTGTGTTTAATTGGTTTGGGGTTTGGGGTTTGACCTAGGTACAGGGATTTATAAGAGTTCCCCAGCTGATCCTAAAACGAAGCTAAAGCTGAAGAAATACTCGACTAGATGTGTGAATAGGGGATTGTCTGCCACTAAATCTTATGGCTTTTCCTCAGCATACCTGAAAATCAGCAATAATATACCAAAATCATTCTGCTCAGATTCATAGCTGCTTTTATGCTAGATGAAATCCAGATATATCTTTATAATCTCAACATTGTTTAGGCCTAGACCAATGCCTTTTGGCCCAGGGAATGTGGGTTGTAAAATGTATCATAGTGTTATCTTTGTGAGATATGAACAGCCTGAGTAATAATGAATTTTGCACATGTATATATTTTTAAAATGATAATTGCATATTTTCCAACATTCTTTGCAGGAACTACTGCTTTGAATTGATACCAGGGAATGGAATGGCTAATACTCTAAATAGGCATTTGTTTTGCTATAAGAATTCTTTAAGCATGATGTCGGCAACTGACAAGATGAAAAGTAGTTCTGTGATTTGTTTCTAGTCTCGGACTTCTAGAACCACTTGAATATTTTGAAGTTCCCTCCCACATCCTGTAATTGTACTCAATCAGAACTGAATAGAACTCAACAACTTGAGCTTGATCCAGGAGTTAAAATACCATACTTTTTCTTTTTCACAATACAGTTAAGGATCTGAAAATAAAGTTTACCAAAATGTATTAAATATGATTAACAGGCAAATTTGAGATTCAAACCCATCATCATATTGAGTTATAAATTATCTCCTCAAGTAAAAAGAAATATTATGTATCCTTCACATGCCTCTAAACATCAAGCACATGGAATAAAACAACATAAGCATGGATTCTTGGAAGCACTTACAATTCCAGACCATTTGGGTCAGTCATTAAAATCTTTTGTGCTTTTAATGCCTTGTAAAGTTATTCTCAAGCAATGT
Source organism: Taxidea taxus jeffersonii (assembly GCA_003697995.1). Classification (NCBI taxonomy): domain Eukaryota; kingdom Metazoa; phylum Chordata; class Mammalia; order Carnivora; family Mustelidae; genus Taxidea; species Taxidea taxus. The sequence goes on along the minus strand of RCUC01125018.1, from coordinate 102,465 downwards.
TCTGAGTAACTATGACTCATGGTCAGGGGACCTGGCCAGTGGAACTTCTCAGTATGGAGTGTTTTCTGTGGCATAGGGAAACTCGTACCGTCCTTCAGTATATGCACTTTGAAAGCAACACAGAGAAAAGTCAGATGGGAAACACATGTTGATTTCATTCAGAAAACATGACTCTTGCCTTAGATTCAACATCAGCTTTATATCAAGAAAGAATGCAAGGTCATTAAATGACAACATAATCTCACTTGAAATATATAAACAATAGTGTAAGAGCCCACAAAAATAGTTCAGCTGAAACATTTTCTAATTGCTCTTAGTAAAAAAGGAGTAACCTTGAAATTAGATAGCTTTCAGAAAACAGATTACATTCAAAGACCAGTTTCCATTTTAGACACAGCTTTATGACTATAATATTTATTATGAATTTATTCATTCAAGAAATATTTATAGAATATCTACCAGGTGTCCAACATTATGATAGGAGTTGGGACTAAGTAGTGAACGAGTCTAGCAAGTTCTCTGCAATCATGAAACTTACTAGGAGTATTAGAGAAGCACCAAGAGGAAATGATTATTATTTATGTAGTTATAAAGCCAATACAAGTAGAACCACCAAAATCTAGGAAGAAAACAAATACTCATATAGCACTTAATATGTGTGAGACATTGTTCTAAACATTTACCTAAAACATTTAATCTTACAACAATCTGTGAAGTGAATTTTGTTAATATCTGTTTTTATGTTTGAGGAAAATAAAACACAGAAATGTTAAGTAAATTGCCTAGGGTCAGCCCAGCCAGCAAGTTTTGGAGTTGAGCTTCTCTTCATTCCAGATGGTCTGGCTCATGTTTGATATTTTGAACTATATTATATGTTAGTGTTGTAATTATTACGCATTAATTTTTTAAGAGAAAGCATATTTTTAATACAATAAGAGCTTGGTGTTTATTATTTGTAGTGATAGTACAAGTTAAAGAGAAAAGAATGGTAAGAAACATGATTAGAAATTAACAAAGTAGGAAGAAAATATATGCTTTATATGCTATATGCTTTATATGCTATGCTTTAACATTTAAAATATTTTTAGAAACAGTTTTATTTTTTCAATATGCATATAATTAAAATTTATTGTAGAAAATTTGGCAATATAGAAAAGTAAAAAGGGAAAAATGTCATCAATAATCAATCTCATTATCCAAAAATGACATTTTATTTCTGTTTAGTCTTTTTTGTGTGTGTATGATTTACATACATAATTAAGACAATAGAATGTAATTACAAATCAGGCTTGTATCCTACTTATGGCATCTATTACTATAACGTGGACATATCTAATGGCATGAGAAAGCTATTTCTAAAACTTATTTTTGAAAGCAGCTCCCCATCCCATCTTTTGAGAAGAGAATTCTCTTCCACATGATCCCTTAATGCCAATGTTATGCAGAACATGATATTTAACTAAGCCAGCTTGGTGGCTGTAGATTTATGTGTCCTTTTTCTCTTTAATATGTCCAGAAGGATCACCTGGAAAAAAAAAAACACTAAGTTTTTGCTTAACAACTATATAAATGACTTGTATCAAGAGAGCTGTCCAGATCTCTCTAAAATTAAATAAGAGACCATCCTCCAGAAGAGGAAATCTTATCAATGTAAGGAAGTGCATATGTATCCTTTGTAATATTATGATTCTACTCTCTGTTTTCTGAACCCTGGGTCAGCTCCTGAGCAAGTGAGATAACTATGTTAAAACACAAGTACTGGGACGGCTGGGTGGCTCAGTTGGTTAAGTGACTGCCTTCAGTTCAGGTCATGATCCCAGGGTCCTGGGATTGAGTCCCACATTGGGCTCCTTGCTCAACAGGGAGCCTGCTTCTCCTTCTGCCTCTGCCTGCCACTCTGTCTGCCTGTGCTCACTCTCTATGATAAATAAATAAGTCTTTAAACAACAACAAAAACAAACAAACAAAAAACATTTAAAACACAAGTACTTTTGATTCCTAGGATATGCCATTCTGAATGTTCATGTAGTTCACTAGCATTTTACCATAGCACATGATTTAGTTGGTATGATTCCAGAGTATTGTTGGAGAAAATAAATAATGCTGCATTGTATATATTATCTGGGAGACTATGCCTTTGACAGGGGAATTATCCACAGAAAGATGGAGGGCAAATGCTGCCAGTCACCAGAGAATGTCTGAAAGTATTGGCTTGTTTCTAAATGATTCTTTAAAGAAAACTTCTGTAGAACAAAGAGTTAGAGAGGTCATATAGTTTGAATCCCAAATTCTGTTAGCAAAGCATGGCTCTTGTGGATGAGTGGGCACTTTTTCTTTCTTAGGTCAAGGAGAGAGAAGAGTCAAAAGATACTGAGAAAAGAAAACGCAGTTGCTCCAAAACCCATCACTACCAGCAGCACCTCCAACAATGACAAAAATGAAATGACCAGTTCCAATTATAGAAGAGCAGATGAAACTGAAGGGAGAGAGCAAAGGAAGAGAAAAGGAAGCATGCTGTGATTCCACTCAGTGGTATTAATTAAATAAATTATCCAGTCTGGTTGGTGATTGTTTCTAAGGACTGAAAGTTGACCGTTAGGTGTTTTGTTAGAGATTATGCAACTCTGAAGTATGGCATATCTTTTTTTTCTGTCTTGGAACAAAAGAACTGGATAATAAAAAAAAAAAACACCTCTGTCTACCTATTAAGGTCTTTATCAGGATAGAATCTATCTTAGACAATGTTGAGGGTTATTTTAAAATAATGAGGCCTTTTGCTAATTTTAGGATGAGCATATCTTTTTGTGATATTCTCCGATCAATTTATGTCCTTTGTATTATTTTATGATTAGTACATTTATCATGAGTTAAAAAAACAGCTATTTACCAGTAACAAATAGAAAGTCTTATAATGATGTATAATTACTGAGTGATTACATTGTGTCCATGTTGATTTAAAAGACTAATGTGAATTTTTTTCGTTGAATTCCCATGAAAATTCTGTGAGTTAGGTGGTGTTACTATACCATTTTTTAGCTGAGAAAACTGAGAAAAAACAAGTCTGATTTCAGAAGCTATCCTCTTTAACTCATGTTAAAGGAAAAGAAAAACAGGCCAGGAAGAAATTGAATTTCTTTAAATATACCTTATAATTTTATTAGTATTTCCAACACTCATTCAGCTAATATCAAGTGCCTCCTAGGTTCAAGGTACTGTATTGTACTGCTGTTATTATGGTAACTAACACAAATGTAGTTATTGAACTGTGAGCAGGTCACACATAAACTAAAACGTGCACTGAAAGTAAGTGCATAGTATGGCTTTGGAAGGAGAGTTTCTAAGACAAAGAGTTTTTCCTAGCATACCGGTAGAACATCTTATTGTTTTTAAGTTGAAAACGAGAGTCTGCATGGGGTGCCTGTGTGGGTCAGCTGGTTAAGCATCTGACTCTTGATTTCACTCAGGTTATAATCTCAGGGTCATAAGATGGAGCCTCACATAGGACTCAGCACTCAGTAGAGAGTATGTTTGAGGTTCTCTCTCTCCCTGTACCTCTCCTCCAGCTCTCTCTCTCTCAAAATAAATAAATCTTAAAAAAAGAATATTAGAGTCTGCATTAAAGTTGTGTTCACATGCATATCTGCTACATGAAATGTGTAGAGAGATCATTAAAACCAAATCATTTACTAATTTTGTATGCATTGTAAACACAGGTTTGTGTGTCCATTTAAATTTTGCAATGTAAGCCTCTCCATAAGGAGAGATACCGTAAAACACATATATTGGATTTACAAGGCTTTTATTCTAACCTTAGTTTTGCTAAAATGTTGACTGTATTATTAGACAAGTTGCAACTACTTTTTGACATCAAGTATCTCATCTACAAAATGATGATAATACCTATCACAGATTCGGGAGAAAATGATGACTTAAGTTTTTGGTAAATTCTTAGCTCTGTGGTAGGGCAAGGAAGACAAACAGAAACTGCCTTTGTCCACCTTGAGTAATTATTACGTAGGAGAGCCTAATCCATGATCTCAAGTTAATAAGGGGGAGCTACCTGAATGGGCCTACTTTGAAAGGTTACAGGTTTAAGAAGATAAAGAAGATTAGGAAGAGTAGGCATATTGCAAAATCAAATTTTACTCTAGGAGTACTTGTTCCCCTAAGGTTGTTGAAGTATGGGATAAAACCATGGAGACAGAGTGATGAATTGGATAAGCTGTTTACACATTGTGCCAGGGGGGAAAGGAAGAAGATGAGGAGTGAGGCCGTTGAGCCGTGAGCAGATCACACATAAACCAGAAAGTGGACTGAGTGCATAATATGGCCCTGGAAGGAAAGTTTCTTAAGCCAAAGTATTATTCCTGGAATACCAGTAGAATATCTCATTGTTTTTAAATTGAAAATGGGAGTCTGCATTAAAGTTGTTTAGTTGGGTTCATATGCTTGTGATTTTCTGAAGCTCATAGTAAGTGTACTAGGAATGGCTTCAGTGTTGTAGTTTACATCAGAAAGTAATTAACATCATCACAGTGGTCAGTAGAGATCTTCCAAGGTCCATAAAATATGTATTTTTCACTCTATTTGCATCATTTTTTTCTTCTTGCTTTCTTAGGGATAACTTGCAGAAGATAAATCATGCCCTAAATTCATACCTCTTATTCTAGATTTCCTTCTTACATCATTTTCCATAAAACTATCCCCAGGTGGAACAGGATTTTCTTCTTCTGAAATATTAAAACTATTTGTTAAAACTGATTTGTAAATGTCTACAACTTTTATAAGTAAAATTGGTGATAGTAGAAAATGTATTTGTGGCAATTACATTTTGTTTATAACTAAAAACCAATGACTTCATAAAAAAACACTTTTTTTTCTGGACATGGGCAAAGTAGTAGCAATGTATATTAAAGTGTGGGTCATAGGTAGGGAACATCACTATTACCTACTAAGTGGTTAAAAATGTAAATTCATAGACTTCATTCTAGTTCTACTAAATTAGAAGCTCTATAGGTAGAGCCCAGAAATAGATGTTTTAGCCAGTTCTTCAGGTGATTTTAGTGCAAACTAAAGTTTGAGAATATCTAGTTAATACCATTTCTACTTAGATTCTCTCTTGGCCATATGACCCCCTCGATGTAAGGTGGTGAGGTCAGCCAGTTCCTGGAACAACTCTACTACTTCTACAGAAGTACACAACCTTATGCGGAATCTTTGGCAAACAACTAACCATCTCCAGCTAGCACTAATATTTTACAAGAAAAGTTATGTTAGGAGAAAATAAGTTTAAAAAGATATTAAATTATTATTTGCTCAGCAGTCAACCCCATTTCATGTTTGTTGCTTTAAATTTAAAATAGAGTGACAATTTATTTTATATTGTGGATACAGTGGAATTTTTTTTTAGCCAAAAGCCTTGATAGAGAAAAAAAGTTTCAATAAAGAGGATATGTTCTGAAAGGAGGAGACCTGAATATTTATTTTATTTCTGTCAAGTGCTGAGTGACTTAAGAAAAGCTTCAATTTCTTTAAGTTTGATTGAAAATAACAGCTGGACATTGAGATTACTTTGAGGCTTGATGATTTCATACTTTATAATGTTAATATTTTGGAATTATAATTAAATTCAATAATTGAAAATAAATATATATTAGGCTGTTTATTTTATGCTCTGCAAAGGTATTTCCTAGGAATTAAAAAAAAAATTCTAGTGGGGACACCTGGGTGACTTGGTTGGTTAAATGTCTGACTCTTGATTTCAGCTCAGTTCTTGATCACAGGTTGGTGAGTTCAAGCCCTGCTTTGGACTCCACATAGGGTGTGGAATCTACTTAAAAAAAAAAAGATTAGTGATAGGGGAAAAAATTACATAAACAACTGAAAACAAAACACATGTGATGTTATTATCTTTTTATAAATTTTATATGATTTAACTATCAAAAATTTCAAGTATCAAAATAAATAACTCACAATTTAGAACTATATTTGGTCATATTATGAGGTAGACCATAGAGCATTTATTAATTACACTTTTTATTTTATTTTATTTTATTTTTTTAAAGATTTTATTTATTTATTTGACAGACAGAGATCACAAGTAGGCAGAGAGGCAGGCAGAGAGAGAGAGAGGAAGCAGGCTCCCTGCTGAGCAGAGAGCCCGATGTGGGGCTCGATCCCAGGACCCTGGGACCATGACCTGAGCCGAAGGCAGAGGCTTTAACCCACTGAGCCACCCAGGCACCCCTAATTACACTTTTTAAGTTTTCCTCATTACTGAGGATATAGTAATAAATAGGAATGATAATAATAATTGCAGGTACTAAATATATAGTAATAAATAGTCACTGTTTATTACTCAGACAATGTTCTGGAAGCAAAGTACCTGGAACTATACTCCGCAGAGTCACATAAAATGCATATTTGTTAGATGAATGAAACAGTGTTAAAAATGTTAAAGCCAGCAGTTTAAATATGACTCAAAGTATATCTCCCTAATAATTTCCCAAAGTGCTGTGGCCAGAAATTTTTCATGACTTATATAACTATCAAAAATGTCATCTACGGCAATCACCAGTGTAACTAAAGAAAAATAATAAGAGCTCAGAAAAATCTCTGAAAAGTTATATCAGTGAGTCAAGTGGGCAGTGACTGTATGTGGAATTTTAAAACCTTCTCCATGTATTAAATTAAAAAGAATAAATAAGCCCAATTTGCAAAAGAAAAAATTAACAGAAGTAGAAGATTCTTGTTTATGTTTATGAAAAGGCAAGATAAATAGAATATATTTTATGGAAAAAGTATAGCTTCAATTCAAATATTGTTTTTTTGATTTTTTAAAAAGATTTTATTTATTTATTTGACAGAGAGAGAGATCACAAGTAGGCAGAAAAGGAGGCAGAGAGAGAGAGGAAGGGAAGTAGGCTCCCTGCCTAGCAGAGAGCCCAATGTGGGGCTGGATCCCAGGACCCTGGGACCATGACCTGAGCTGAAGGCAGAGGCTTTAACCCACTGAGCCACCCAAGTGCCCCTCAAATATTTTTTTAAAATGTAGCTTCCATTAAAGAATAAAGTGAAAATATATGAGTGAGCAAATTTGAGGGATTTGAATAAAAATTTAATTCACTTTCTTACAAAAGTCAAATCAAACCATCTTTTATCACTATCCATTGAGAACATTATGTTTCTTTTCATATCTCTTTTTAAAATTTTAATATTAAATATTTTTACAATTTGGTTTCCCCATTTTCAGAATAGATACCATATGTCCTTTCATTTCCTCTCTCTGCTCATATTTCATGTGTTCTTTGTTTTCATATTCCTGTTCCTTCAAATATTATTAAGTAGCACAAAATGAGTTATTTAGAAAATGAAAATCGAGTTTATCAGCATATTTTTCAGGATACATATTTTTAATAATTGTTTCTTTTTTTCAGGGAATTTAAACTTTAATATAATATAAACTTTGGATTAATTGGAAGTACATTCTAAAGGTCATCCTAGTGTTAACCCAGAAAATTTCTAGGATAAAAAATACTTTTTTATTGTATAAATAAAATAAATAAATAAATAAAGGCATTTTGTATAAATAAAAAAAGGAACAAATTATGAAGCTGTAACATTGATTTCTAATGACAGGAAGTCATATGACACTCATATTGAAAAATATTTCTTCTCCTGAAGTACTTAAACATCATCTATTAAAGATTATGTCAATTCAAGATTTTTTTTTTTTTTTTTTTTTTTTGAGAGTGAGTGTGCATGTACGAGGGCAGGGTGGTGGTGGGGGACTAGATCTTATGGCCTTGAGCCAATATCAAGAGTCAGATGTTTAACCAACTGAGCCACCCAGGTGTCCCAAGATTCAAGTCAATTTATTTCAAGATTGTTTCTCAAGGATAACACAAGAAAATCACACTAAATTAATATTCACATATATATTTGGTTGGACAGTTTAAATTCTACCTTTATATCTAAGAAACTGTAATATGTGAAAAAGTTTCTCATCTTCAACATAGTCTAACTAATTAAAAATATTCTAACATCACATGACATAACATATTTAGTTCACCAGTCTACACGGCCGCTTTCTAGTTTTTTAATCTCTCAAAGAAATTGATAAAGACCATAAATCCGAAAGCAGAGACCTTTCCAAAAACTACATTAAGTCTTCTGTAATGATTAAGAATAATATTCTAAAAGTACATGATCCAAATTAAACTTGATAATTAATTTAAAATTGAAAATTAAAAAATGAAATTTCAAAGTAAAATTTAAATTATCTACAAAATTACCATACATACAGAAATATGCTATAAGATGTCAGCTAAGGCCACTTCATTAGAAGTTAATGATTTTAGAGGATAAAACTTTGGCAATTATCAGGCTTCTATTTCTTCCTATTTCCTCTTTAAATGGTTGACATAGGTTAACATATTAGTGGTCTTAAGCTAAATATACACATTTTTCATTATAAAATACCTTGTAAAATTTGGCAATTTATTAATGCTATTTGATATTGTCAAAACCAAACCCCTAAATTTTAAAAGGACAATATTTGAACCATAGATTATAATGACTATGTAGGCTTTAATAACTGTGAGCAAATAGTTTAATACTATATAATGACAACTATGACCAGTGGTTATAAATTCTAAATTTGTTACTTTTCTTGAAATAAATGATACAATTTCCTATGCTTAATTTTTACAAAGATTGCATTGCATATAATGGAAGAGTGTTCACTGGCATTCATTCTCTAAGAGTTTAGCAATGGTTCCAGGCCTGCCATTTCCACCCTGTCATTTGTTCACATATCCATGGTAACCGCTTGGCTTGCAGCTGAACCGTATTCAGCTACAGCCACAGAAGAGCTGCAGTATGAACAAATCCCATGCAGTGTTTTTAGGGGGATGTCAAAATAGATTCTATGTTTCAGGCATTTTCTATTATATAATGTTTCACTTAGAGATTCCCAATGCTGCACAATTTAAGATCCCCATATTCATTGTTCTCCCTCAAAATAGACATTAGCCATCATCTTCCTTAGGAAAACTGGACTTACCACCAAAGGACGTGCCATGCCCTCATTTATACTCTGCATGCGCTCTGTAAAAGCTTTTTCCAGAGTACCTAGAGATTTCATTGAATCAATCTATTCATCTTGCTTATTTTTTTCACTTTTATTGAGATATAATTGACATATATCACTGTAGAAGTTTAAAGTGTTATCTGACTAATTAACTTACCATATCTATTTCCCTCATGTAGACTCATGTGCTCCATGACATGACTTTTGCATATTTAGCTACTTGCTCCACACCCAGCACATCTAGTCATTTATTTAACAACTATGTGTTAAATGCCTACTCAGAGGTAGACTAGGGTAATGGTAAAGAACTCATCAGTTGTGTGATTATGGGCACTTGCTTTGCCACTCTTTGCCTCCTTTTCCTCATTTGTAAGATGAGTGTAGTATAGCATTTATTTTGCAAGGTTGTTATCAGGATTAAACTGTCAATGAATGTGAAGGGCATAAGGTAAGTTGTGCACAAAATGCATAAATGTAAGCTATTGTTATTACTACTGCTAGTCTGGAACTATTCTGGGCCCCGGTGATATAGCAGTAAACAAAAATAGCAGGTGTGGAGGGAGACAGATTAAATAAGTAGCAGATAATTTAGATATACCTTAATTGCAATTGAGATTGCAAGGACAATGGAACAGGGTAACAGTATGGAGAATTTGGGGGTAGCAAAAATAGATTGGGTAATCAAGCAAGGCCATTCTGAGGAGGTGAAATCTGAGTTCATACATGAATTATGAAAAGAAACAGCTATAGAAAACTCTTTACTGGAAACAAACTTTGCATATATAAAAAATAGAAGCTCAGTATGTGTGCAGCTAGATAAATGTTTAGTTGAATGAATTATTGGAAGGCTGAATGCATTATCTTATCTGAACATATTCAAATGCAAACCCAAAGAGATTTCTGCATTTATCCCAACATTTGGTTTATATTTTCTATGACCAAATGTTGTGGTCTATCGAAAACTAAAAAAATATATATTATTTTAAAGATTTCTGAATCTGAACAATGTAAATTGGTGTAGAATAATAGTAATTTCCTGGATATTTTTAAAGTAATATTGTCTAACAAATATTAAAGGTTTTACAAAAAATGTTCTAAACTCATACCAGTAAATTTAATTCTCAGAACCAACTTCTGAGTATAACTATCTTATGTCGTGAGGCACAAAGAAGTTAAGTAACTTGCCCAAGTCTCAAAGACAGTAAGTTGTAAAGCCTGGGCTAAACCTTACCAATCTCTTCTTTTTTTTTTTTTTTTTTTAAGGGAGAGAGAATTTTTTTTTTTATGTGACAGACAGCACAAGTAGGCAGAGAGGCAGACAGAGAGAGAGAGGGAAGCAGGCTCCCCGCCAAACCAGAGAGCCCAAAGTGGGACTCCATCTCAGGATTCCGGGATCATGACCTGAGCCGGAGGCAGCGGCTTAACCCACTGAGCCACCTAGTTGCCCCCAAGCTCTTCCTAACAGCAATAGAAACCCATCTCCCTGGCAAATTTGGACAAAATTTACTCTTCTGACTTTATACATTAGAATGGTAATTTATTTAATTTGGTATGATGTGTACTTAAATGTATGGATATGCATGTTTTGTAATGCCCCTCGGAAAAAGTCATTAGCATATATTTAAGGTCACTTTGTGAAACACATGAGGACTGGTACAAAGGATGCTCTGAGACCTCTCCCAATCTTCAATCAGGTTGGAGGGACCTGAGCACAAGCCCTTGTAGAGCGGTGGATGAACGTGCTCTCTGGGTTGTCAAGAGTCAGGGCTGCAGCTGATAAACTGAGCCCCCATTCTGTTTCTTTGCTGTGTCAAGTTCAAGACTGATGAACCAAATGGGGTTCATCAATTTCCATTTCCAAAGGAAAGGGTTCTCTGCCTTTTTTTTTTTTTTTTTGTCTCCCGGGATAAATATTTCTTGTGACACCTCTGACATGGTTTTAGCCCTTGTAAGTCATCAGTGAACAAATGGGGTTGATGGATAAAAATAGCAAGCCAACTGGGCAGACATCCCCCAAAGCCCACAGCGGCAGGCCCTTGGAGACCCAGTGAATCTCTCTGTAATCTTTGGTTAATGGCCAATCTGAACTTCTTCTACCAAAACAAATAAATAAATGTCTAGAAAAACTCGTATTGATTTTCATCTGGGAGACATATTAGGAAGAAGGAGCTGCTTGGGGTTTTAAAGGGACAACATAGGGGAATAGTGAAGACCAAGAGACGATGTGTATCCTGCAGGGAACCAGCAGTAACAAAGCCAGGGGTAGATATAGTTATCCCCTCCATTTCGAGAGTTCACACAATGCCACCTTACTTTTATGAAAGACTTATTTAGTGCCTGTTTTTGCCAAACCAAAAGAAATCTGAAGAGGATTTTCACTTTCGTCAAAGAAAAGTGACAAGACAAACTTGGCGTTCCATGTCCGCCTGTACAGAGGCAGCTGCTGTGGCCCCACCAGGCTCCTTCCCCGGGAGCTCAGGCGTTCTGAGTCAGCAGGAGGCTCCACAGTTCTGAATTGTGTTTATAAGCATCTGTGCTTTAGCTTGATTTATTTTGTGCATCCATTAGCAAGATGTGTCCTCCAATATCAGAAAAGCCTATGAGAGGTTATTTTTGAGTTTCTGGGAATGCTCCAAAGTCTTTCTATATAAATTAATGGTAATTGCTTAGCCTTATGCTCTTTTGGTTTATAAAAGGTTTCCTAGGAATGCTTTTCTTCCGGATAGTGGGGGAAACCTGTACCCGGAGAGCTGCTTATGAACTGGACAGTTTGTTTTTGAGGAAAAGGAATGGAACGTGTGTGGTCTTCTTAAGTTTTTTGTTTTGTTTTGTTTTGTTTTTCAGCATAACAGTCTCGTTTTCTCCCATTCAAAGTATTTAATTTAGTGAAATACTAAACTAAACCAAAATTATTTCTAAACTTGGGGTAATAATAGCAAAATAACAGAACAGTAGTAACAACAAGAAGGCAATAGTAACTACTAGAATTTACAGCTGAAATAGTTGAATTTGTAAAGACCCTAAGTAGATACTCATGGTTGATAAATACTGCTGTTGTTGATGTTGTTAGTTGAGGGCTTATTTTTTTTTTTTTTTTAAGATTTTATTTATTTGTTAGAGAGAGAGCGGGAGTGAGCACAGGCAGAGGCAGAGGGAGAAGCAGGCTCCCCACCGAGCAAGGAGCCCGATGTGGGACTCGATCCCAGGACGCTGGGATCATGACCCGAGCCGAAGGCAGCCGCTTAACCAACTGAGCCACCCAGGCGTCCCTAGTTGAGGGTTTATTATGAACACCTTCTATTTATTGCGTCTCACCCTTTTTTATAACATACTTTATATTTATTTTCCCTAATATAGTCATAACAGACTTGTAAGCAAAATCAATTTCTCATCTTTTAGCAAATGGCCTTAAGCTTTAGAAATATTAAATTAATTGAACTAAGTTGCATAGGCAGGAGGTCAGAATCAGACTTAGATTGTTTGTGTCCGGGCCCCAAAGTCATTCTCTTACTTTGCATTGTAAATATTTAGCTGAAGAGTGGGATTCTAATTGATATAAAAGCAGAAAATAGAGCAGTGAATGGATGGGAATTAAAGCATAAATAGGCTAAAACTTCATTTTTCTGTTAATCCACAGTTTTCCTTCTCTTAGCATTATTTCTATCCTAAATATTCACAAGCTTTCCAGTTTTACCTTTAGGTCTTGAGCAATCTGAAGTGTCCTCATAAATTATAGGAAACGTCAAACTTTAAAAATGATCCCTTGTGTTATCTTTCACCATAAAAATTATGGTAATATATCCAACAAATGAGAAGCCATTGAGAAGGGAAATAGGCTTACAAGTTATTAGTACCTAACTCACAGGGTTTGAGTCACAATTATTATCCTTTAAGAAAATTATGAGACTTACAGACTTGGTTTCCACAATATGCACTGTTTGCTATTTAAACTGGATATTCTTGAATTCTGTTACAAAATAAAACACTTCCAGCAATTGTCAAGACATCAAACGGTTCCTGGGTTCATGATATGTTATTCATGGTATGAGTTTTCCAGAATTAATGAAGAAGTAGTGTACTTTTTAGTTTGTTGCTCTGATACAGCTGAGGGAAAATGCTTGGGTACAATGAATGGGCACTCAGCCAGCAGACCATTTCCTAATAAAAACAGTTAGCATTGTGCCATAAACATATGAAAAATAGCTTATAAAACACCATGCTAGAACTTACTGAACAATGGGAAACAGAGGATATGATATTTTTTGTAACATCCCCATTTAAAAATAAACGTTCTTTGTTTTGGTTCCCCAAGATAATACCTAAAATAGTTTTGATGATCACCATTTGTATTCATGTCATTTTACCTCATAAGCATCAGATAGAATAGCTACATTATGCAAGGCATTTAAAACATAACTTTAACAGTGTTGTCAGCTTTAAAATACTCGTGTTTATGGGCTTTTGGGAAATTATTATTTTCAGCCAACTTAAGTACTTACTGAAATGGGAGTAAATAAAAAGAAAAGAAAAAAAATTCTGGAGAGGCTTAGCACAGAAAAGCACACAATGTTTAAATATAATTAGGGGTCAACACTCAGTGAGTCCCTACTTGATGGAAAAACATTACAAATAAACATAGTGTTATTTAAGAATTATAACTTTCGACTCATAAAAGAAGTGATACACTTCATTTAAAAAATGATTTTAGAGAAGGAATACTCTCTTTGGAAATGACAATGGAACTGCAACTGCCAGTATCTTGTTACAAATTCTTTTAAATCCTCCATGCAGGTTTCCCCTATGCTATCCCAAAATAGAGTGTTCCTAGGAAACCTTTCAAGCATAAGGCAAAGAAGAAGTTATCACTAATTTATTTGGAAAAACTTTTGAGCATTACCAGACCTAAAAAAAATAAACCCTCTTGGGCTTTTCTGATAGCGTAGGACACATCTTGCTAGGGGATGCACAAAATCAATCAAGATGAAGCACAGATGTTCATGGATAGAGTTCAAGGCTGCTGAGCTTGGTGCTGAGATGCTGAGTGCGGTTTCCAAGGAAGGAGCTTGGCGGGGCCTCACTTGCTGCTTGGGATTCACGCTGCCTGGTAGAAAACAAATGCTGAAAGCTATTTTTGCTTTTCACCTTTTCTCCTAAAAGCCAAAATCCTCTTCAGATTTCTTTAGTTAGCAAAAGCAGGTACTAAAAATACGTCTTTCGTAAAAGTGAAGTAACATAACGCTAACTTTTTTTTCTTTTTAAGATTTTTTATTTATTTATTTATTTGATAAACAGAGATCACAAGTAGGAAGAGAGGCAGAGAGAGAGAGGAGGAAGCAGGCTGTCCGCAGAGCAGAGAGCCCAATGCGGGGCTCGATCCCACAACCTTGGGATCATGACCGAGCCAAAGGCAGCGGCTTTAACCCACTGAGCCACCCAGGCGCCCCCATAACGCTAACTTTTGAAAATGTGTGTATGTGTGTGTGTTGGGGGAGTATGTGTAGCAATTTTCTCGAAAGGAAAATGGACATTCCAGTCAAAAGCCTTCCAAGAGCCAAGTTTTCAAAATGTGAGATTTGGTTATGCTTTGGGTGACTATGGCATAAAATTGTGGATTAGAGACGGAGAAGTAATTTGAAAAGGTTAGTTGGGATTCATTTTTATGTTAAAAGTGAAAACAAATTCAGTCTCAAATACCTTTAACTGAAAAAATAATTAGCTTATGTTCTTGACAAATCTAGGGTTAGATAAGTGCAAGCTTTAGTCTCTTTTCAATTCAGAGCCTTTCTCAATTAGCAGGATTTGGTTTCTTTCTCTGAATTGCTCAGCTCTGCTTCTTGTCTGTTGAGTTCATATTTTGCTAGACACACGCCTTACCATGGTGTGTGCTTTCTGCCCTATGTTCCTTTCCTGGTTCAAATCTGGAGGGAAAGAGAGCAAACCTTCTTTTGATCATTCCCATGCTTGACCTATAAGTTATTATGATTGGATCCATTTCATCAGGTTCCCACTTCTGCTCCAACACTGCTGTGTACTATTGGCCAAGTGTGTGCTGATACTCTATTCTTGGAGCTGAGGATAGAGCATTCCCCCTCTTGAATAACAGAGGTCATGGGTCATGGCAGTTGAAAAATAACAAAGGTCCATAATAGTCTGTCCCTTTGGCCATCTATCATAAAACGGCCTTATTCTTAAAGTTCCCATTCCCAGTTACTGTATCCAGGTCCAGAACTAGGCCTCTGGTTAATTTCAATTCTTATTCATTAGGTCTGAATATAGCTCCTCATGGTCCAGCAAACTAACAGAAAATTTACCTCTATACAATAACCTATCATTTATAAAACAAAATGACAGACAAGAAATATTTGTAGTAAAACTTCTATTGGATTGGGCAAATGAGAAATTAAATACAGTGGTCAAGAGTTCATACCACATATAGTATGTGGTTAAAAAAAAAAATAGCAAGCGTTCTTTGCCCTGTTTGCTCTGGTGCTAGAAGGAATTGTTTTGTTAGTAGCTTTGAATCAGTTGGCCTGATTCTTCTTTTCTGGGTGGCTTTCCTTATTGGTTGATTGATTGACTGATTGATTTAGGTTTTCCTCCTTTTTTTCTTTTTTGTTGTTGTTCCAGTAGTTAAAAGGGAGATGTACATATGGAGTATGCTCCATCCCCTTCGACTATGATATGATTAGGAATTTGAGATATGCCTTAGAGATTATAATTATAGCCTATTGTTTTCCAGTGCTGATGGGACAACTCTTAAAATTTAAGTGTACTTTCAATCTATGTGTTCCAAACAATTCCATGGGCTACTACCAAAGGTCAGAAATCTCTTCAAGGAAGTCCTTTTTTTAAAAAAGATTTTATTTATTTATTTACTTAGAGTTGGGGACAGGGTCAGAGAGGGAGGAAGAGAGAAAATCTTCAGCATACTCCGTAATGAGTGTGGAGCCCGACATAATGTAGAGCTCAATCCCACAACCCTGAGATCATGACCTGAGCCGGAACCAAGGATCAGATGCTTAACCCACTGAGCCATGCAGATGCCCCTGCAAGCAAATCTTTATATTAGAACCAGGTCCCATATTTTTCTCTTAATATCCTCCAGACACATTGCTCTGCCCATCCCTTTCATCTACTTGTATAAACGTTGCTTCTGACTTGGAACTGCTTACCACATCGACTCGGGTGGGAGATAGAACCACTCTGACTCTTGCTCCCACCTACACATTATGTGGCATCTTTCAGGTAGGGTAACAGTTCTCTTTTCTAAGTAGTTTAAAATGGGAACGTCTTTGGAGGAACCTGATGAAAACAGCTTCTCACAGGTCTTAATATTATTTCCTCCTATTGTTCCTATTTCCCTGCTTTTGCTGGCAGTAACTTTAGTTTGGAAGAAAGAATTCAGCTTTCTAATCTTTTAAATTTCTCAGTGACCTTGAATAGTTCTCAGGCGAGAAAGGTATTTCTCAGTAAAGCCACGTTTTCTTCCTGGCTGCATTTAAGTAAACCAATTTCAACATAAGCTTGTCTTTTTCTTATAGGACTTATAGAGAGCCATAGAAACAAGAACCACATTCCAAAATCTCACATTTTTCATATCGAGACCAGGAATGCTGTTGTCTCAGTAAGGATAAGTTCTGAGCACCAAGGTAAAATGGGTGTGTATTTATCTATTTCTACCCTCTACAACCAAATTACAAATACTATTATCTGCCCCCAAGAGAAGTGGGAGAGTTCTCCCCTCTCCTTGATTCTGTCAGTTTTTAAATTTGCTGTCAGCCATTGGCAATGTTCCAGTCTTAGTGCCAGTTCTCATATCTTTTGATAAGTGAGAGAAAATACAATCCAGAGTACTTTGTCACAAAGAAAATGTAATAATTCACAACTGAAAAGTCCAGGGCTTGCTTGATCTTGGGGGATGTTAACAGGATCAGGTTTTCTTTTGTTCATGGTTTAGATTCATGTTTTTGTGTTGATTATTTATTATTTATTTATTTAAAGGTTTTATTTATTTGAGAGAGAGAGAGAGAGCAGGGGGAGCAACAGAGGGAGAGGGAGAAACAAACTCCACTCTGAGCAGGAAGCCGGATGCAGGACTTGATCACAGGACCTTGGGATCATGACTTGAGCCAAAGTCAGATGCTTAACTGACTGAGCCACCCAGGTGCCCCGTGACTCCTTTTTTACATAGTGTGCTGGTTTTGTGCCATTTTTGCTAAACTGGAACCACAGGTTTTTTTTTTTTTTCCTATGATTTTAGATTAGGGTTTGCCACAAGTGGAATGCAGCAAGCTTTAGAAAGCAGACGTGAAGCTGTAGGCATTAAGTTCTGAAGGTCAGTGTAAGATGTCAAGCGATATTGACTGTACATGTGGATTTGTTGTTTTACCTTGTTGATATGCGACAGCCATGTGGCCTGTAACTCTTTTATCACCTCCTCTACCTTATCTGTCAGCTTCTCAGGGTCCAGGTAGAGCATACATGGAGTGTCATTGAGAAATGTATCAGCTTCTTCTTCAGGGAACCTGCAATGTCAAGGGTAGAGGAGGGGAGAGATAGGCTCAGGTTCCAGTTTGCTCTTGTGCACTCCAGTTTATTTTTGTGGTTTCCAACAAGATCTCATGGGTTCCAGTTTTCTCTCATTCTCTCCCCTCATTTCATGCCAAGTTTTACTTCTTGAATATCAATTTCAAGCCTATTACCAGACATAGAGGCGATGTCCTTCCCATGGATTTCTTCAGCAGCCCTTCTCAATCGTGTCATGTCTTATTTTAGTAATAAATCCCTTATACCATATTGCTTGTAGTTGTTCCATTCCCTGGTCAAACCCTAACAATACAGATAGGTTCTCTTTCTGTATTCACAATATGGCAAAAATAACTTCAGCTGACATCTTCCCAAGTTCAAGCCCTGTGGAAAAGGCTTGTGTCTTAAGTACAAGGATTTTTTAAAATTTTTTTATTTTTTTATAAACATATAATGTAACCCAACCCCCTCTCCTGACACCTCTCCCCCCCACCCCCCTCAGTTTGTTTTATGACATTAAGAGTCTTTTTTGGTTTGTCTCCCTCCTGATCCCATCTTGTTTCATTTATTCTTAATAAATGAAAGAATAAATAAGTACAAGGATTCTTATTGGATCATCGGGTCATTATTAAATTTCTATCAATGTCTGTGACCCGGAAGAGAACATTGTGCTTATTGGTTAAGTCTGTCCATATTTCCACCCCTAAATTAATCACTATGGTCTAGGGAATTCAGTGTATGGATTGGCTAATTCTGAGTCACATGCTCTTTTTCTAAAAAAAGTGGGTGCACTGAATGAAGAGGGTTGTTTTCCAAAAGACTTCAAGATATTGCTACGAGAGAGAGAGAGAGAGAGAGAGAGAGAGAGGAAACTCAAGATGTTCATTATAGGGTGGACTATAATCTGTGGTGGTCTTAAAGTTCTGGACATATTTTATAGTAATGGAGAATCATTGAGAATTTCTAAAAGTAGGGGACTTACAGAATCCAATAGACTTCTAATGCCTCAGTCGAGATCAATATTTCATTTAGTTTTGTTTTCTCTGCTCTAGCATTGTGCCTACAACATAGTTGCTGCTCAAAAAATCATCAGATTGTTGAATATTATGACCTATGTTTTAGAAAGATGGTCAGATGCTATGTGAAGTATAGATAAGTGGGAAGTAACTGAGCCAGAATTATGGACTTACCTGGATAATAGATCCAGATGGAAAGAGGACACTAGGCTGGAATTCTGGAATATGCAAATGTTAAAGGGCAAAGGAAAAAGTGATAATAAAGGAGAATGACAAACAGTAAAAATATATAAAGGAAACTTGAGTAAGTTTTTTTGTGACTTCATTAGACTAGGACATGGACTAGCACTCAGGGAAATTGAATGTTTATCTGCTTAAGCAATTTTTTTTTTAAAGATTTTATTTTTATTTATTTATTTATTTGACAGAGAGAGATCACAAGTAGGCAGAGAGGCAGGCACAGAGAGAGGGGGAGGCAGGCTCCCTGCCGAGCAGAGAGCCCGATGCAGGGCTCGATCCCAGGATCCTGGGATCATGACCTGAGCCGAAGGCAGAGGCTTTAACCCACTGAGCCACCCAGGTGCCCCAACTTAAGCAATTTTTGAATGCATTCGTGGTAGTACATGACTTTGAACAAATAAATCAGAAATGGATTTTATATATTTATATATAAATATTTATTATATATATTTATATGATTATATAATTATATATTTATATAATCATTTATATAAATATATTTTTATATTTTTTATAGGAGGGAAGTAAGTTTGAATTAATAACAAAATATAAACAATTTCAAAGGCAGGAACTGAATAAAACATGTCTGTTCTTAGGGGAAAAAAAGTTATCTGAAGAGTTGACAATTTATCCAAGTTTATCATAGAATGCCTGTATGAGTCCAATTTTCACTAAGTACTATAATATTTTAGGACACTCCAAATTTACTATTTATGAGTAACACATTAAAATGTCTCCTAACTGGGACGCCTGGGTGGCTCAGTTGGTTAAGTGGCTACCTTCAGCTCAGGTCATGATCCCAGCATCCTGGGATCAAGTCCCGCATCGGGCTCCTTCCTCGGCGGGGAGCCTGCTTCTCCCTTTGCCTCTGCCTACCACTCTGTCTGCCTGTGCTCGCTCTCTCTCTCTCTCTAACAAATAAATAAATAAAATCTTTAAAAAAAAAAATGTCTCCTAACAAGAAACACATATATCATACATAAATCTGCTAGTCTTTCTTAGTTACTTCTGACTTTTAGAATTCATCTGTTTAACCAGGGCCACCACCTAAACAGAAATTCTTAGGAAAATTTAGGGTTTGTGGTTTGTATTATAGCTTTTCAGGAAGATAACATGATGATGTGTAATATCTTTGTAGTGTCTTATGAATTTTATTCACTTATGGATATAGTGATCTATTTTCTCATGGCCTGACTCTATAATTACAGACTTTAAAAGCAAATCATGTCATGACCGGTCCAGGAATTTAAACCATAAAATGTCAAGTATCAATTATAAAATTCAAAGCATTATATAGATATTAGCAGTATTGTTTTGTCCTCAGAACATTGGCAATTATGCACAACAATTATTGACATGCTGCATATTTTTAAAATCCCTTTAGTAAGATGATGCCTGCTTCAGTGATAACAACATTTTATCTATCCTTTGTTCTTTCTGCACAAGGTATTAAAAATTACCAGCTACCAGAGTGGCTTTTTTTTTTTCTTCTTGTAAGTTTTTGTTAAAAAAAAAAAAAGTCCAACAACATACCAAAACAAAACCCTCCACCATAATAAAGCACAACAATTCAAAGGAAAGGTAAAGTGCTAGTTAGAGACTATCCATGAAATAGGACCATGTTAGTGAAATGTTTCAGTGCCAAGCATGTCAAAAGAATTACAGTGACTCATAGGCTTTTCCTCACATAAAATTTTCAAGTCAGTTCTTTCAACACACACATAAAAATAAAAATTGGATACTATGCAATACAAAATTCAAAAAGTGAGCCATCTGCAAAGCAGAAGAAGCAAAGAAAAATTCAAGTTTATCAATCTGATATTTGAGATAAAAAAAAAACTTTGAAGATATCATTATAGGGACACCTGGGGGTGTAGCTGGTTGAGCATCTGACACTTGGTTTCAGCTGTTGTGATCTCAGGGTAGTTAGAGCAAGACATCATATGCAGCTGGGAGTCTGCTTGAGTTTTTGTCTCCCTCTCTCCCTGCCCCTCACACCCCCCTCAAATACATAAATAAATTTTTTTAAAGATTTTATTTATTTATTTGACAGATATTACAAGTAGGTAGAGAGGTAGAGAGAGAGGAGGAAGTAGGCTCCCTGCCGAGCAGAGAGCCCGATGCAGGGCTCAATCTCAGGACCCTGGGATCATGACCTGAGCTGAAGGCAGAGGCTTTAACCCACTGAGCCACCCAGGTGCCCCAATAAATAAATTTTTTAAAATAAAATAAAATAATCATTATACACGATGACAAGCCATTGGGGACTATAATAAAAATGAGAACCCTACATTACAAAACTGATATACTTCCTTCAAAGCCAGATGTAATTCCATGATTAAACAATAACACTAAAATGAACTCAGTGTCTATTAGGATACCCAGAAAAAACTATAAATCACACTTAGAAAGAGAAAAAAAGAAGAATGGAGGAGGAAAAGAAAAAAAAAAGAAGGAAGGAGTTAAAAGGAAGTGTACTTAAAAAAGAAAAAAATAGTGGAACTGCAAAAGAAATGTGAGTTAATTCTTTGGGAAAAAATAGAATGTTAAATTTCTGGAACCTAATCATGAAATGTGAATTTTCCATGAGAGAAAAGGAATATAAAACATACAAGTAGGATATTAAAATTATAAGATAATACTGTATACTCCCCAATGCTAATGCATTAAATGACTTCTGCGAAATAAGTGATCTTGTGGGTAATAACACACTTCTAAAATATGCCAAGAAATAGGAAGTAAAATGAGAAAGTGCACATTGAAATATTATTTCCACATAAAACTCTAAATAAAAACAGATGATTTATTACAAATTTACAAGAAACAGATTTAACATTTCCATGCCAAATCATGTGGTCAGGAGTATAGAAAAGGATAGAAAATTATCCAATTCAGCTTTTGAAGGAATATTGTTTTGAAAGTATAATCATTTTTATGATATTAAATGTGAAATTCAAAATAAAATCCTAGCAAATTATATAAAACAGACTGTTAAGGAAGTAATTTCTATTTTCAAGTACATTTTTTCTACAAGAAGGTAGTTAAAAAGTAGCAACATAAGATATTTTTAATATATCTATATATATCTATATATATAGATATATAAGATATTAAGTATATGTACATATATATTCAATAAAAAATACCTACTTCAAAAGAGGCTAAAAATGTGTTTGATAAGATTCAATACCTACTACTTGTCAATCTCTTACAAAATGAGGAACAGAAAAATCCTTTGTTTCCCATCTGTACCCCTAATCCACAGCAGCCACCTGCTTTTGTGGTCCTCTCTGTATTCTGCAGTCACTAAGACCTCTATTTCAAATATCCTACTCTAGCCCGGCTTTTTAGCCTTCTGGTTCCATTTCTCTACTAATCCCCAAGACAGCTATTTGAATTAATTCAGATCTTAAATCCACTTATCCTACCACTACATCATTTTGGCCTCCTTACCCCCATCTTCACTTACATTTACCCTAGTTTAGATTGCAAGGTGATTCATCAGATTCCCTTGTAAACAGATTAATCTTCATTATTATCCTCTTCATCTCTTGTAATAACTGTCATTTCACTCTAAGTTAACTACAATCCTTAAAACGCTCTCAACTCGTCTGATAGTCCTACTCAATTTCCCATGATCAGAGATGAGTACGTGACCCTTGATCTTCTTTCCACAAAATTCTCCCACTACCTCCAGCAAGGCTTACTGTTAGAAGATGGGTTGATTAGAAGCAGGCTCTCCTGCTCACCTAAAAATATAAAAGCTTAGCTGGGATTTGTTTCCCAAATTCTGCCTTCTACGTATTAAGATAGGAAATATCTCCTTGCTCCAACCAGGCCAACATCTCCACCAGAGTTTTGTCACCCACACACAGAAATCTAACACTTTTCTTCACTCTACTTTTTAAATTAGGAGTACCCCTGCTGTGACCTCAGGTGGTGTCTTCTGTTCACCTGAACTGAATCTCTTGGGCCTTCTCAAGGGCTTATCTCCTGCCTCTGTGTGAATCACCCTTTCTTCCCACCTAACTGGTTCATTCTCATGGGTATACAATCAGCCTTCAGGTTTATTTGGATGGGTAAGGAAGTCTTTTGTGGAAATGTATGTAGGTATGCCTCATTCCTTTTTACAACTTCATGGTTTGCTATCTCCCATAAGTGCCACTCTGAAAGTTTTTGTAATTATATTTTATGGCATATGTTTATAGGATAAACTCTTAAAAGTGGAATTATCAAATAAAGGATATGTTTATTTACAGTATTGATAGATGTTGTGAAATTGCCTTCCCGGGGGTTGTACCAGTGCATGTTCATACCAGAGCTGTATGAGAGAGGCTTTTTTCCCATGCCTTCCCTAACTCAGCGTATTAGGAAATTTTGCTTTTCACCAAGAGCATTAGTTGAAAACATGATAGCCAAATGTAATTTTTAAAAACAGTTTTACTGAGGAGTAATTGATATACAAAGAGCTGCTCACATTTAACGTGTATAATTCAGTGAGTTTGGATATATACAAACACCTGGAGACCATCACCACAATCAGGGTGATAGACATATCCAACATCTCCCAAAGTTTCCTTGTATCCATCCCCTCTTCTCTGTGGTAATAACACATAATAGCAGATGCACCCTTTAACACATTTTGAAGCACACAATACTGTACTGTTAACTATAGGTATGATGTTTGTACAGCAGATAGGAGTTGTTCAGTGGGTATAAAGTTTCACTTATGCAGTCAGAGTGTAAATTCTAATGTACATTCATTTTATTATGATATAGGTTGAGATCTTCGAAATTTTATTTCTATTTTCTGTGAATTTATGTGTACACGTTTTTAAAAAGTGGGTCGCTGATAATTGTAGAACTTATTTCTAGACAGGACATACATGAGGAGAATTAGCTTATTAGCATATATGTTACTTAAAAATCTAAGTTACTGAGTTTATAATTTGTTGTTTTTTTTTCTTGCTATGGAGAACCTTTTAATTTTGATGAACTCAAATTTATCAATATTTTCCTTAGTAGATTCTGCACCATGACTAGAAAGGTTTTATACCATGCCTAGAAAGACATTTTAAAATAAAGAAAAAAAGAAAAATTTTCAGTGTTTTTCTTCCACATTTTGTGGTTTCAATTTTTTACGTATAAAAAATTGGCTTTCTGAAATTTATAAACATTGTAAACATTAAAGAAGTACTCTAACTCATTTTCTCCAGGTTCTATCCAATTATCCTAGCACCATTTTTTAAAAGATTTATTTATTTATTTGAGAGAGAGAGAGCATGGGCATGAAGGAGCATGTGAGAGGGCACAGAGAAAACATAAGTCCCAAGCAGACTCTGAGCTGAGTGAAGAGCCTGCGTGGGTCTTGATCTCATGATCCCAAGATCATGACTGAGCCAAAACCAGGAGTTGGTTGCTTAACTGATTGTGTCACGTAGATACCCCAATCCTAGCACCATTTAATCAACACCTACTCTGTTCACCTACCTCACTGATTTAGAATGCTACTTTCACTGGTAACCAACAATTCATATATATTTAAGACTATGTATGGTTTCTCTGTTATATCTAGTATCTGTGGCCGGTACTAACATTGCCTCCTGTTTTATAACATGTTTTATTATCTTGTATGACTAATCTATGCCATTATGCCTCAGATTTTCCTGCATATTGTTGCAAGTTAATTTTTTAAAATATTTTATTTATTTATTTGAGAAAGAGATCACAAGTAAGTGGAGGGACAGAGGGAGAAGGAGGAACAGGTTCCTCAGCAGGTTCCCGCTGAGCAGGGAACATGACCTGGGCTCAGTCCAGGACCCTGGGATCATGAGCTGAGCTGAAGGCAGATGCTTAACCAATTGAGCTAATTTTTTTTCTTTATAGACATTAGGGTCAATATAGAAAACTTCATGAACAATTCTGGAATAAATTTATTAGGATCAAGTTAAATGAATAAATTATCTTATGGAAAATTGATATATTTATGATAAGTCATTTCATCAAAGAACAAACACAATAGAAATTTCAGCTTGTTTAATTTCTCTTTTATAATTTGGGTAGTTTTACTTAGTATTTTATTAATATAGATTTTGTGGAGTTTTGTTAGACTTATTCATAATTTGATGTTACCTGGAATTTTTAAAGAATTGTACTTTTCAGCTAATTATTGTTCCAATCACTGTTTCACTCAAATGTTTTTTTTCCTTAGATTTTATTTATTTATTATTATTTATTTTATTTATTTATTTGACAGACAGAGATCACAAGTAGGCAGAGAGGCAGGCAGAGAGAGAGAGAGGAGGAAGCAGGTTCCCTGCTGAGCAGAGAGCCCGATGCAGGGCTTGATCCCAGGACCCCAGGATCATGATCTGAGCCGAAGGCAGAGGCTTTAACCCACTGAGCCACCTAGGTGCCCCTCACATGGTTTTTGTCCCTCCTAGTCAATGAAATGTTCTTGTCAAGATAGCCCTGACCTCTCTTTTGTACAACCCAGTGGTCATTCTCTCTCTATTTTGATTTCCAGCAGCATTTGACCATAAATCCTATCTATCTTCCTTGAAAATCTTTCCTATTATGGCCTCTTTAACATCGTATTTTCCAGATTATTAAAAATTTAATTCACCAGGACCTTTCTCTCTATGTACTTTGCTGTTTCTTCCTCTTTACCTGACTTTCAAATGTTGTAGTGGCCTTGTGTCCTCTACTCCTCTCTAGCTATATTCTCCCATAAGTGACTTCATTGGGCCTTCCACATGCTTTCTTATCTATTGTATTTCCGAATCATTGTTAGAGGCTTTAAATATTGAAGACTATCATCTATAAGATTATGTTTCTCTGGGGAAAAATGCCCATTAATCTTTAAAATGCGTATACATGCTTCTTTAAAAAACTCTCAGAAGTAAGAAGACATCCAGATGGCCAACAGACACATGAAAAAGTGCTCCACATCACTCAGCATCCGAGAAATACAAATCAAAACCACAATGAGATACCACCTCACACCAGTCAGAATGGCTAAAATGAACAAGTCAGGAAATGACAGATGCTGGCGAGGATGCGGAGAAAGGGGAACCCTCCTACACTGCTGGTGGGAATGCAAGCTGGTGCAACCACTCTGGAAAACAGCGTGGAGGTTCCTCAAAAAGTTGAAAATAGAGCTACCTTATAACCCAGCAATTGCACTACTGGGTATTCACCCTAAAGATACAAATGTAGTGATCCGAAGGGGCACGTGCACCCGAATGTTTATAGCAGCAATGTCCACAATAGCCAAGTTATGGAAAGAACGCTGATGTCCATCAACAGATGACTGGATAAAGAAGAAGTGGTATATATATATATATATATATATATATAT
Source organism: Taxidea taxus jeffersonii (assembly GCA_003697995.1). NCBI lineage: Eukaryota > Metazoa > Chordata > Mammalia > Carnivora > Mustelidae > Taxidea > Taxidea taxus. Next base: position 76,232 of record RCUC01125018.1, on the reverse strand, counting down.
ATATATATATAATGGAATACTATGCAGCCATCAAAAGAAATGGAATCTTGCCATTTGTGACAACATGGATGGAACTAGAGGGTATTATGCTTAGCAAAATAAGTCAATTGGAGAAAGACAACTATAATATGATCTCCTTGATATGAGGAAGTGGAGATGCAATGGGGAGGGGGTTAAGGGGGTAGGAAAAGAATAAGTGAAACAAGATTGGATCAGGAGGGAGACAAACCAAAAGAGACTCTTCATGTCATAAAACAAACTGAGGGGCGCAGCAGGGACGGGTGTCAGGAGAGGATGGTGGGGTTACATTATATGTTTATAAAAAAATAAAAAATTAAAAAAAATTAATAAATAAAAGTAAAAAAACTCTCAGAAGGGCAACTCTTCAGACATTTATGAGCTGCAATGTTCATATTTGAGATAATACAACTGGCAACTGGTGCAAAATTTGACTTCATAGAAAAACCACAAATAATACAACTTTTACTCTGAAAGCCCTCCAAACTAGTCTAAAGTCACTGGCAAGGGTCACGGACAATTTATATTATCCTCACTTTTCTCTTAATTAACCAAGATTTATACTGCAGGAAAACCTCTTGTTGCATTTCTATACTACAAAAAAACACATGAACCCATGACTAAGCTAAGGAAAAAAGTTATCTTACTTTCTAAAATAAACATAGATGGCACTGTTCCCTGGGTTTTATAATCTAGAGCCCTGTCAAGATTTCTGTCAAGGACTGATGATCATTTTGTATCTAATAATTGCTTATACCATAGTCAGCAGGTGTATTCTGACCTGTTTCAAATGCTACTAGGTAGCAACTGTCACATAAGTGTTCAACAACTCACCCTGCAACAGAAAGAACAAGTGACTAATCTTAGTCCAACTATGACTACTTGATTTTCCAGAAAACAAAACAAAACAAAACAAAACAAAACAAAAAAACCCTGATCAGGAAAACCTCATTTAGCCTAAGTGGAGGAAGAGAAAACAGCCCCTGACATCTGGGACTGGTCTGCTACTATCAGCTAGGCTGTTGCATCAGACAAAATGCCTCTGTGACCAGATAAATCAAGACAAAAGCAAGATCTCTAGTAATCACATCTTAGCATTGAAAAAACATAAATGCTACCTAAGCCTCAAAAGAGCGAACTATTCCCTGGTCCCTAAGAGGAGTGCCTGTTGCTGGTTCTCCACTTACAGATTCAGTTTCAGTCTAGTCTTCTTTCCAATAAATGTATGAGGATAAACAATCATATCTAAATAAGTAAGTAAGAAAATAAATAAATAATCATAGACTTATTCCTGCGTCCTGCATCTCATCCAAAACAAAAACCCATTTCCTCAAATCCTCCCCGAAATCATCTAACATGGACTCAAATTCATTAATTGTGACTTTTAGTGATAAATATTTAAAATTAATAAACTAAGGAACCATAAGGAGTTAATAATTTTCAATAAAAATGATGGAACCATAAGGAGTTTATAATTATGTAAGGAAAGTGACTGCAGTCATCTCATGCTAATAGAAGAGAGAGAAAATTGTATCATTTTCAATGAGAATAAGCATAATCAAGTGCTGAGATCATTGTACTGGTAAATTAAATATTGAGGAAAGACAAAATCGGTGCATGGCATGGGTCTCAACTCAAGATTTCAGTAGCAATTTTCAATACGAACAGGATTTCTATCACTTTTATGACATTTTGTATTAGGGTTTTGTAGCGTTTTTGATTTTTCACATGCTCATTTCTTTTCATATGAACTATATTTAAAAATTATTGAAGTGTAGGGGCATCTGGGTGGCTCAGTGGGTTAAGCCTCTGCCTTTGGCTCAGGTCATGATCTCAGGGTCCTGGGATCGAGTCCCACATTGGGCTCTCTGCTAAGCAGGAGGCCTGCTTCCCCCCCTCTCTCTGCCTGCCTCTCTGCCTATTTGTGATCTCTCTCTCTCTCTCTCTGTCAAATAAATAAATTTTAAAAAAAGCTTTTAAAAATTATTGAAGTCTAGTATCTCATCATGTATTTTCTTTATCATGTGTTATACTTTAGTACAGAGATTATTTGGCATTGATTCATTTTAATATTATTTACTGATTCATACAAAAAACATGCAAAAAAATTATGTTAAATTTATTCAAAATTAGTATTTTTTTGCATGTGTCATGGGTCAAATAGACACATATGATACCAAATGATCAAACTGAAAGAGAGAACTAACCATGTTCAGTTAAATATTTAAAATGCATAAAAAACCAGAAAGGAAGTGTTCTCTGCAATTATACCAACAAAGACCATCCTATCATTAAGAATATTCTTTCATACAAAATGAAAATCAAGCATGGTTGAAAAAAATTTATTCAGAAGTCCAGGATCCATTGAGAAACAAGTACCTTTATCATTTTTAAGATTTAATGAAATATTAGCTTATTTGGTCTTGTCTCTTTCCTGGCTAACAAGCTGCTTTTTCTTCCATACTCATGCTGTTTTAATTAATCCTGCCAATTGCAATAGCTTGATTTTTCTGGAGAAAAAATGAGCTGTTTTGTTCTGTAAACACTCTCTGTGGCTGCTTGGACACATGAGGAGATGAATAAACAAATGATAGATCCTTTCTAACTAATACTGCTAGTTTACCAAGCACAGACAGAAGATGAAAGTGTCTTTGTTTTGGTTCCCATCTTTTCTTCAGAGAAAATGCCCAACCATGACTGTTCATTATTTATAAAAGTCTCAAGGAATTAGTTTTTTTCAGAGCTGATGATTGTTTTTTGAAAAGGAAATGTGAGAAAAAAAGAATGTAGCTAAGAGACAAAAATACTATTTTGCTGCTGTATTGCTGTATTCAAATCTATAAATCTCCAATACAGTTCCCTTCTTTATATTTCTTCTGGTAAAAACTTGGACAATATTTTCCTCATCAGTTTTTGTCATGACCACTGTCTACTCTGCTTTGGTTTTTTACTAGGTTTTCTTCTGATGCTAAGACATATATTAAATTGACATGTATTTTTTTTTAAATTTTCTGACTTTAAATTTTTTGATATAACTCCCAACAATAATCCTGGCTTTGTATTGACATTGTCTAAACATAGAAATACTGGGCATTGAGTTCTTTCTGGTTAATAAATGGGAATACACTTCAAATGCAAAAATAATGGTGATCTTATATGCTGTATTAAGGTATTAGGACTGTATTCTGTAGACAACTGGAGATTTATTACAAGTATTTAAGTAGTGGAGTAAGTAAATAATGCTATCTGTGTCAGCATTCTGATATAGATAGCCTTTTCTATCTTTTCTATCAGGAGTCCTGTGAAGTCACTACAGGTGACCATAGTTACTATAGGTGACATAATCAGGGCTTTTTAAAGCGGGGAAAGATTCAAGAAATGTTTATAAAGTAAAAGTAGCAGGGTTTGGTGACTGGTCATTTGGGAACATGAGGGGAAGAAATAGTCTCTGTTTTCTAGGTTATGTCTTGTTTAAGAAGCCTTCATGGGGTGCCTGGGTGGCTCAGTCGGTTAAGCTTCCAGCTCTTGATTTCAGCTGAAGTCATGATCTCAGGTTCCTGGGACTGAGTCCAGCACTAGGCTCCACACTCAGTGGGCAGTCTGCTTGAGGAATGTCTTCCTTTTCCTCTGCCTTCCCTCTCACCCCCTACTCATGTGTGCTCTCTCTCTTTCTCTCAAATAAATAAATAGATAAATAAATCTTTAAAAAAGAAATCTTCAAACTAATATTATTTCTACTGCCTCTTGCATAAATGGAAAACCTGTTATGATATCCAGAGATTTTTATTTTTATTGTTTATTTTTAATTTTTAAGTTTTTCAATTTCTAAATGGACCAGGCAGTTTTAGGCCTTAAACACTTCTACTTGTATAAGCACTTTTTGTTTCTCCTTTAACTTCTAAATTTAAAGGAAAGAAGCTACAATATGGCCAGGATAGTCAATAGGCACTAAATGAAGTCAATATTAGAAGGTTGGCATTATAAAACAAGATGATTTTATTTTGTTAATTGATGACTCTAGTGTTCAGTTACACTTTGTGTTTTATTTTACAAAGAAAAAGCTGTGAAATTTGATGTTTTCTGGGATCTTAAAACCCACTAGAATAAATACTGATATAACACTAAAGAATTAGGACTTCCAATGCATTTTAATATGGACTTCAAAATGTAGAATCAGAGTAGGGTATATCACTCACAAGCAAAATTTATTATAATTTCAGAATCCCCTTCTGATGTTGAAAGAGTGGATATTCATCCAATAAATCTGTGATTATGTACATACAATAAGTTGAGAATTTAAAAATGTAACTCATTATTGAATTTTCCTATTAATATATTTAAAAGATTAAAAATACCTTCAAATGTTTTCTATTAGTAGTAATAGACCTAAAATTATAAGTTATTTTTTGCCTCATTATTTTTTAAAGATTTATTTACTTATTAGAGAAGGGACACTGGAAGGGCAGAGGGAGAAAGAATCTCAAGCAGACTCCAAGATGAGTGCACAGCTGGGGATGGGGCTGGATCTCAGGATCCTAAGATCACTAGCTGAGCTGAAACTTAAGAGTTGGATGCTCAACTGAGTGCACAAATCTGTTTCATTTTTGCTGCTCTAGATGAGGAAACAAAAATCATTAAGAAATATCTAGTATCTCTAAAGAAGTAGAAATCCCACAGAAATTCTCAATTGACTTATTTCCTAACTATTTCATTAAAAAATTGTAACAACCATATTTTTTTGAAAAATACCCATAAAAGTATAGAGTTTCATTTCTTGACAGTGCCTGAAGATGTTCTCTGTTCACTGATAACCAAATTAAAGAGGCAGTCAACTTTCCAAAAGATGACAGAATAGTGCAGTTTTTTATTCCAAGATGATGAAAGACCAAGACTTTGAGATTCGCCAAAACACTTGGGAAAAGCACCAGTCCTTTGTTATCTCGAGAACTTTCACTGCTCTATTAGCCTGAATTAAGAATCAGCATTTGAATTCATGCCTTTTCTCTGATCTTTGCTGCCCTCTACTGCTTCATACTATACTTCTTTTTCTGCTTAAATCTACTTAGTCTATATCCAATTAATGTAATTATTGTGTAAGTATTTATGGGAAACCAGTCTTTAAAGATTTCCAGCGTACAGGCAAAACATCTACCTTGCCTTAAGGTTAACCTCACTGGTCTAAGGAATAAATTGAATAGATTACTCATCATAAATGACAAAATTGCTGAAAAGAAAAATAATATTTTAATTTATTATAACTAAAGTATAATTTGATATACCATCTCAAGGGATGGAGGCAATATAAAAATATTTAGTGGAGTCATACAAAAATCTCACATTTTATACCAAATAATGCCATGTTAGATACAATAATTACTTAAGAAAGTAACCAAAAATTATAAACAAAGTCCAACTATTGTTACAAGGATGTTAGTAACTTTGAAATAAATAACCAAACAAAATTATAAATTAAGGGTGTATAATATGGGTGAAATTGAGAAGTCCTGTATATATATACTGATATACACACACACACACACACACACACACACACATATATAGATAGATATATAGATAGATATAATATATATAGATATATAGATATAGATACATATAGATATATGTATCTATTCAGATATACACCTATATACACCATATATACAGATATACACTGTATATATATATTTATATGTATGTATATTTATAAATATAAATATAAATTATATATATATATAAAATTGTGTGTCGTGTTGCTACTAAAACCAGAAAATATACAGATTTCATATGATAATAATCATATGATTTCTCAGCCACATAATTATAAAATATAGAATTTAAAGTATAAAATTAAATGGTATGTAAAAATGAAGACAGTAAAATTCAGAGAGGGGTTTACCACTTGTATGTGAAAAGTGAGTTTGTATTTTTGTGTAACTGATTTGCTTTTACCGTATGGATGAATAATTATGCATGAAAAAGAAATGAAAGTAAGTGGCATGTGCATGCATGATAAGGCTTGGTGAAATATTGTTTAGTATTATTTCCATTTAACCTTGCTTGGATCACAGCTGAGGTTTATAGATTTAGTGTGCTAGGCTGAATAGCCACATGGCTATTATGAAAAATTCATGGTCTCAGGCAAGATTTCAATCACTACCACATCTCTCAAGGTGATAAATAGAAAGCCCGCCTTTACCTACACAGATGCCCTAGATGGTGACATCTATAATGTGATGCCTAAAATGACTTAATGAAAAAGAGAAACAAACCTTATCTTTGGTGAATTCTAGAACTTTTATTTTAATTTGGTCTATTGTCAAAATGTTTCTACTAGTTTAATTTCAGAGGTCATTGTTAAATTCATAACACCACCAAACTCTTCAAACTATTTTAAGGCCAAATGGATGACTAGCTGAAGTTATCCTTCTGTTCTACTTTTTGAAACTTACACCTCCACCAATCTAGCATTTTCTCTTCAAAATATTCATCTACGATTTACTTGTTACCACCTTTTCTTTTTCCCTGAAAGTGGCCACCTCTTCAGGTTTTGTTCTCTGTCTTTCCATTTCTATCTTTCTGTTCCACTCTCTCAAGCCTTAAGAATTATCTCCTTGACTGCTTTTCTCATTCCTGTTCTATGTTTCTAGTAGTCTGCACACAGGTTGCTGTCACCTTCAACACAAAGTGTGAAATTAAGTTCCTCTCAAACATACTGGGGGGATGGTAGCGATCATCGAGTTCAATCCCCTTTTAGGTTAAAAAATTGAGGCTATGCTGAGTGAAATAAGTCAAGTAGAGAGAGTCAATTATCATATGGTTTCACTTACTTGTGGAGCATAAGGAATAACATGGAGGACATTGGGAGGAGAGAAATGAGTTGGGGGAAATTGGAGGGGGGTGGAACCATGAGAGACTGTGGATTCTAAGAAACAAACTGAGGGTTTTGGAGGGGAAGGAGGTGGGAGGTTGGGTGAGCCTGGTGGTGGGTATTAAGGAGGGAAGGTATTGGATGGAGCCCTGGGTGTGTTGCATAAATAATAACTCTTGGAACACCGAAAAAAAATTAATACAAAAACACAAACAACAGAGGCTACAGAAGCAAATTTACCTAACCACGCTCACACAGTAATTGGGAGTAACTGCCAATCAATGCAGGATTCTTCCTACCACACCAAACTTATTCCCTGGTTAATTTCAGATTTCGTCTCCTACATGGTTCTTTCCAAAATTATCTTCACTCACCCGGGTATGAAATCAGGATTTAAAAAAAAAATATTCTCTTTGCTCCAAAATCTGGTCATACTGTTCCATTCCATTGATCCATTGATTATTTTTTGCAATAACATCTATACCTCTCTTAAAAATTTTTCAGTCAAATCAATTAATATCAAGAGTTCTACAAAGCCTATAACAAAAATTAATGGGCCATATCTACATTTCTTTCTCATCCTTGATTTCTGTCCTAAGAGGCAGATGGTCTTGAATTTTTTACCTTTTTTTCTCCCTGAGATCCACCTCCGTGTATCTTAAAAAATAGGTATATGCTATTATTTTTCAATTTTCTATTTTGTTACATAATAGCTTTTACTTCCCTCGTTGAAAAATAAGAATTTATTTCTCTAAAATATTAACAATCTTCCCTTCTCATCTCTTTCTGAACATCTTAATGTAATTATTTCAGTTTTTGGTTAAATAAACATTCAGCATTTTCATTACTGCTTTTAAATAAATGTTACTCAAATCAGAGTCATGTAAGTATACTATGAGTTCTTCCCTGTGTAACTTCTGGTTTTCCCAGGAATTAGTACTTGTTTTATTTTCATTTATTAATTTTTTTTCTATACCTATTACTGTTTCATCTACAAACACTTGGAGAGAAAAGTAAGTCCTTCCTCAACACATGAAACCTATCAGGTGATTAATCAATTTTATTTTATTCTTAGAGCCTTCCTTCCTGGAACCCTTCTGTAACAACTGATTTAGATGCATTGTTCTCTAACTGGGGCATAGCTGGTTTTCCCTTCTCTATGATTGTGGGAGTTTCTTTTTTTTTTTTTTTTTAATCCTACTTTTTTAATTTACTTGATAGAGATCACAAGTAGGCAGAGAAGCAGGCAGAGAAAGAGAAGGAAGCAGGCTCCCCGCTGAGCAGAGAGCCCGATGTGGGGCTCAATCCCAGGACCCTGAGATCATGACCTAAGCCGAAGGCAGAGCCTTAACCCACTGAGCCACCCAGGTGCCCCGATTGTGGGAGTTTCTTATACTTCTCTTGTAAACTTGCTACTGGAATTCCAAGTTTCCTGCTTCTTGGTTATTCTTTCATTTTAATGAAGTCAATTTTGCTGTAGTTTTTAAAGAAGAAGTATATGGGAGATAGTTGGTTTTAGAGCTTGCCTATATGAAAAAGCTCTTATTCTGCTTCCTCATTTGATTATCATTTGTGTGAGTTCAAAATCTAGATTGAAAATTATTTTTCACAGAACTTTGAAGGCATGATTCTATTTTCTTTTCAGCTTCAAAGTTACTGTTGAGAGGTCCGAGACCATTGTGACTGCTTGTTTTTAACCTATATCTCACTTCCTTGAAATTCTGCAATACTGTGCTTTGCTGTGAAAATTTTTTCATTCATTGAGGTGGATACTAATCATCACTTCGATTTGTAAATTCAGACATTTCAGTCCTGGGTGTTTTCTTATTTCTTTCTATATGATTTCTTTTCTTTCAAATTTTCTTTTATCTTTTTCTGAGATCCTATTATTTGACAGTTTAAACTTTAAGCTTAAACCTCTAAAATTTTATCTGTCTTACTTAGCTTCCATTTTGCCTTTTGGTTATACCTTCTGGAGATTTCCTCATATTTATAATCCAATATTTCTATTTAGTTTTGTTTCTGCTACTATATTTTTATTATCTAAGAGTTTTTACTGTTTGGAATCTTTCCTCTTATTTTAACAAAATCTTCTCAGTGTTGTTAGCTTATGGCTTTTATTATATATATATATATATATATATATATATATAGCTATTGATTATAGAGTTTCTTGAATGCTTTCTCCTATTTCCTGCATTGCTTTTTCTCTTATACCTTGTTTATTCTCTTTGTCCTCTTTATTTCTAGTAAGTGGCATCGCTTTCCTAATCCTTGGCTGATATTTGACGGTTAAGAGTAGAACCCCAAAAATAGATTAGAAGCTTTGTCTACAATTACAAGTCTTATTGACCAGTGAGCTTTTATGTAGGGTAGTTAGACAGAAATCCAGTTGTTTTTATCAAGGACACTCTCTGCCCAGCTGTCAAGTGTTTTTCTTTGAGCCACTGAGATTCCAAAGAGATAAGCCCCTTAGCCCTCCACCTGTGAAGGAAGTCTGGTAGGTAAAGCTGTGGAAAAGTGAGGAAAGTATTATATGGGTTTCATGGTTCAGTGCGTGGACCTTCATGAAATTCCCCTGATTTCAGTATGGCCTCCCACCCTTGACTTTGTCTGGTGTCTCTGGATTTGAAGTCTTTCTAGAGAATTATCCTCAGTTTTCTGTTGGGTGGGGACCAATTTTAGGATCTGACTTATTCTCATATAGAATTTGAGGGGGTTTCTAAGGTTTAAAGGCTTCTTAAGAAGAGTTTTAACAACTCTTCATATTGTCTGCCTGTTGTACATAGCATCCTTTACGGGAACCTGATGCCTCTAACTCCTGGGTCTTTCCTGGATTCCAGAACATGAATTCACTAGTATTTTGACTCCCAATCTGGCAGACAAAATATTTCTTCTTCCTCTTGTCTTCATTTTCTGCTATATATCTTTCAATTTTTCTCTTTGCATCTCAATTTTGTTGTCCCACTTCTGATTTTTCATTTGTAATTTATGTATTAAAAAAAAACTCTGTACTGATTTTTTGTAGCATTGTAAGATGATTCTACATGATTCACTAGAATTCAATAACTCCCTTTTTCAATATCTCATTACCATTACCTCAGATCACCCCTTACACTTAACATGGGGATAATTAGATGCATTCCTAACTAACTGATTTCCCTCTCCCATTTTTTTTTTCTTCAACTAATAAATCCTGATAACTACCATCAAAGAAACATCCCTAAAATATCACTCTGATTTTATCACTCTCCTGCTCAAAAAACTCCAGCTATTTTCAGATGTCCAAAAGAGTAAATTTCCAACCTAGCCATCATATACCCAAATTTCTTATATTTTACCATGTTTCAATATGAATACTTTCCCCCCAAAAATAACTTTACTCATTGTCTTCAGAAAAATGTGCATGTATTCCCATGTTTTAGGAAAATCCTGCTCATTTAATCTTACTTATTCTTCCTTTCCCTAAAAATGATTCTCTGATTCTTCAAAAAAATTCTTTAAGCCAATTTACATGCTATTCCTTTCATTATAACATCTGCAACACTTAGTTTTTAAAAAATATTTATCTCTACTCTAACTTGCACTGAAGACATATTAATCTGACATATTTATTGTTGTATAGCCCCTTTCAAAACTGATAATACCTAATGTGTGTCAAGTCCTGTGCTAAAAGTCCTTCAGGCTTTCCTTAGGTAAAGACAAAGGCAGGGAGGCAGTAGTTTCCAGAAAGAGTGAAAACTGAGAATAAGATCTCAGTTGTCAGCTGGAGTTGAGAAAGGAGACTTCAATTTTTGAAAGGATGGACAAAAACAAGCCACCTCCCCAGCCTTACAGGAAATGAAAATAAGACAGGGACCCATTTCTATGGTTTGTATCCACAAGTGGATGAAGAATAAGGATGTTGTTTCCTTTTTAGTGAAGGGACAAGAGGTCAGCACATTACTAAAAGCAAGATGACTTGGTATAGAATTCACTTGAGTTACTTAATGGAGTCTTTACATCTTTTTATCTTAGACAGGGTTGGTCCACAGCTCAAAGAATTATTGAGCCTGTATGCCAAGTGGTCTGGCATTTGCAGAAAGGGGCTATTGTAAGTTAATAAAACACTTAGAACTGTTGAAGACTAGGTCTCTCTAAACATCAGAGGAAACTTTTTAACTCCAGGATGTGAATGTCACTCTCATTCCAGGAAGCATTCTATATTCTTCTCTTCACGATTTTCAAGGACAGATTCCATGTACTTAAGAGGGTCACTTTGTTATTTGTTAGCTTTTCAGTTAAATTTACACGGTAAAGAAGTTTTCTATGTCTAATCACAATAGTCTTGCTTCATTTATTCTATGATTTTACAAAATCATACTCTTTTATGAATAAAAAACTCCACCTATCTATAAATTATTGGAATATAGGACTATGGTTACTCATCTTTGATATTTCACCATATTAGTATATTGGAAATGCTAAGCTGAAGTATATATAGCGGGAAGGATAATACTTTCAGCAACAGGATATAAAAAGTTTTATATCAACAATTCTGCCTATTACTTTGTGACTTTAGTCAACTCCTTAAATTCTTGGGGTCTCAATTTTCTTATCTGTTAAGGCAAGATAGTTTTCCTCAAAAATTAGATGATTGTAAGAATTAAATAAGAAGTATATAAAATGCTTTGTGATCACTGAAGCACTTTAAACACAGAATTTTCAGGTATTAACTGAAATGAACAAATGAATGAGTGCCCTTTGGTTGACTCTTATAAGTTATTTTTTCTCCTGCAGCTATACAGAAGACACTTTCCTGCTTTATTAATGATAATGTCATATGAGGTAATGATTAAAGGAGGGTTGAAAGATGACCCTTCCCAGAAAATTTCCAATCATGTCCCTGACAATATGCCTAAAACACTCTTATTTTCAATTTTTTTTATACTAGATATTTGAGTCTTTAGGAGTCACCTGTTACCATAAAAAAAAAGCAGCATAGCAGAGGTGAATTAATAATGCATGAACAGCCATTAACATATTTGTACAAATGAATACATCAGTATAGAGTAGAACTTAAAATTCCTAAGAAAGATATGAAAGTAAAAAGACCTATGCTTCTCTGGAGTAAAAATGCACTATGATTCTGGGGATAAGCAGAAAATGAGATTGTGAACACATGGATTGCTCTTACTCATTATTTTGCCTCGTTTCTCTCCCAACTTCAATTTTAAGGAGTAACTAGGCATTCTCTCTTTCACTCTCTCTCCATATTTTTGTTGAACTGACTGGTGTAGGTCTATACAAAGGAGTTAAGACTTCTTTGAAAATGTGGGAAGAATCTACTGCCTACAAATCCTTGGCAAGCTCTTAGAAGAAAATATTTGTGGTAGACATTTTCTAGTTTTGCCACATAATGATGTGCAATAATGATTAAATTTTCTCTTAATGAATCAAACAAAAAAGCTTACCAAAATAGAAAAAATCTAGATAGACACGAATACAAGGTATTATTCTGTGTAGTTTATTATTTATGCTATGTGGTTTATTATTTTTGAAAGTTATATAAAACTCCCACGATTTTCAATACTTTCTAAGAAACCTAAGGAATCAAATCATAGTCATTCTTGGATTCTAGCCTGCTACCTTGTTCATATATCAGTATAAATTCAATTAAGAGAGTATATAAATAAATACTCCACTATGTTGTTCCTTTTAATATACAAGTCAACTATCATTCATTAGACACCTGTTATATGCAAAATACACTTCTAGGACTCATTTGTGTAACTAGGTGTAGGTGCATGGGAGAGGGGTAGGAGTAGGGAATGAATAGATTTCCCTTTCAGATATTTTTTTGAGTGTACCCGTATGCTTGACCTTCTGTCGGGTAACTCAGGTGACCATTTAGTAAAATCTCTGCTCTGATGCAGCTCATGTTATAGTGGAGAGACAAATAATAAGCAAAAGTAGTAAGTGTAGCACATGCTAGATGTTGGAGTGCTATGGAAAAAATAAAACAAGCAAGGGGATAGCCAGTCCAGCCAATTCCAAATAGAGTAAACAGGGAAGGCTCCTCTGAGAAGGTGGCATAGGATTAAAAACCTAGGAGGTAAAGGAGCCAGCTGTGAGGATACCTGAAGGAAGATCATTTGAGACAGAGTAGATAGCAAGTGCAAAGACCCTGAGGCCAGAGGGTGCACCAGATTCAGGGTCCAGAAAAAGGGTTAAGGAAACTAAAGCAGAGATGGAGAGGAGAGTAACCATATGATATCAAAGAGGGGGAAAGTAGATCATGTAGACCACTTAAAAGGACTTAAACTTGGGGCACCTGGGTGGCTCAGTGGGTTAAGCCTCTGCCTTTGGCTCAGATCATGATCTCAGGGTCCTGGGATCGAGTCCCGCATCAGGCTCTCTGCTCGGCAGGGAGTCTGCTTCCTCCTCCCTCTCTCTCTGCCTGCCTCTCTGCCTACTTGTGATCTCTCTGTGTCAAATAAATAAATAAAATCTTAAAAAAAAAGGACTTAAACTTTTGTTCTGGGTGATATGGAAAATCATTAAACGTTTTAAGCAGAGTAGTGACATAATATGGCTAATTTTTTATAAGAAAAATGAAGTAGGGTGTCTGCGTGGCTCATCTGGTTAGGCAACTGCCTTCGGCTCAAGTCATGATCTTGGAGTTCTGAGATCGAGTCCTGCATCAGGCCCTTGCTTGGTGGGGAGTCTGCTTGTCCCTCTGACCCTCCCTCCTCTCATGCTCTCTTATTCTTTCTCTCTCAAATAAATAAACAAAATCTTAAAAAAAAAAAGAAAAATGAAGTAGGAGTTGGTGAATGCTCTCTTCTAATTGACTCACCTAAAATTAAAAAAAAAAAAAAACAAGAAGAAAATGTAGAAACAGGAGGTTATTGCTTGTGCAGCTATTAATAATTTAGTCAAGAGTTAATATCGATGCTTGGTAGGGGTGAAGGTAGTAAGATATGGTCAGACTTGTAATGGATGAGGGTGCCTCTTATAAAATTTTCTACTTAAAGATGTGGCATGTGAAAGAGGAAAATTAAAAATAAGTCCATGCTTTAGAGCCTGAGCAAATGTAAGGATGACATTGCGATTAATAGTAATGAAGAAGGTATGAGTGTATCAAGCTTTAGGAAAGATTAGGAAGTTGATTTTGAACATGTTGAGAGGATGAATAGACTTCCAAGGAGAATGTAGAGTAGGCAGTTGGATACATGAATCTGGGATTGAGGAGAGAGCCTGAGCTAGAGTTATTCTGGAAATACAATATTTGGGAATTTCATATTTATATAATAGTTAAGGCTGCATGATATTACCACAGGAAGGAGTGTGCTTAAGAGAGAACAAGCTTAAGGTTTTGGGTTAAGGTTAAGGTTAGCTAAAGAGACTGAGATGGAGAGGTGAGAGTGGGTGGAGGAAAACCAGTGTGTCATCCTGGAGGAGCTTCCATGAGGAGCAGTCATCAGCTATGCCAAATACTGTTGACAGCTTGTGTAAGATGCAGACTGAGTATTGACCTCTGTATTTAGCAATGGGAAGCTCTTTGGTAATGTTTTCAAGAATAATTTTGACAAAGAGGATAAAAGTCTTATTGGCATGGGTTCATGAGGATAAGAGGGGAAGAATTAAGGAGGAAGCAATTGCATATTTTTATGCTGATGAAAATGATCCAGCAAAAGGAGACAAAATGATGAAGCAGGGGAGAGGAGAATTGGTGAAATCACATCCTTCAGTCAGAGAGAGGTGACAATATCTTGAACACAACCTCAGGACTTAGCATTGACAAGGAGCATATACAATTCTTCACTCAAAATAGGTGATATGAAGGGTTAGACACAACCACCTGAAATTTGATGAAAAGATGGGGAGATGGGAGTATGTGGATACTCTTTTAACTGCTTCTGTTTTCTTAGTAAAATAGGAAGCATGATAACGGCCTTGTACTCTCAAGGAGTTTAAAATATAGGAAGGAAGGGTTGCCTGTGTGGCTTAATTTGTTCAGCATCCAACTCTTGGTTTTGGCTCAAGTCATCTCAGGTTTGCGGGATTGAGCCCTGCATCGGGCTCTATGTTCAGCAAGGAGTCTACTTGAGATTTTTCTCTCCCTCCCACCCTGCATGCCCACTTGTTCTCTCAAAACAAAACAAAACAAAACAAAAACAACACACCAAAATAAATAAAGAAAGAAAATACAGGAAGAAAAAGACAGATATATATAAGGAAACAAGAGCATAATAAATCAAGGCTGAATATGATCAGGCCTAAAACAGATGCATCTGTTGCATTGAACAAACAGGACTCATGGGATGTTATCTAAAACTCTATTTTTGTCTTCCTTAATATTTATTCCAGGAGGCCTATCTTCCCACTGGGTGAAAATGAAGTCACCATAATTTCCCACTCATCTTCATTAATAAGGATCCTTCAATGAAAAATTAATTTGCCCATTATTATTAATTAATAATCAAAACTTAAACCTTGTTTAAAGATAAAATACTCCACTTTACCAGCTCAGGCCTATTATAGGTCAGCTTCCATTAGTGAGAAAGAAGCCACATTGGGTTTCTTTTTGGTTTTCAATCCTTCCCGCCATCCCCCCCATCTCCACAGTGCCATTTCTTTTCTTTTCTTTTCTTTTTTAAAGATTTCATTTATTTATTTGACAGAGATAACAAGTAGACAGAGAGGCAGGCAGAGAGAGTGAGAGGAGGAAGCAAGCTGCCCTCTGAGCAGAGAGCCTGATGGTGGGGCTCCATTCCAGGACCCTGAGATCATGACCTGAGCCGAAGGCAGAACCTTAACCCACTGAGCCACCCAGGCGCCCCTCCACAGTGCCATTTCTAACTCTTTCAGTGTTTGACACTAGGTAGGGATAGGATGGAAGACAGAAGAAAGAGCAGGAAAATTCTTACTTAGTTAACATTATCATGAGCTGGCATTGTGTAGTATGAGCCTGTGAGATGTTTGAAGCTTTCTTTACTTCTCTTAGGGAACTTGTAACTCTCTGATGTTTGTGATGCATTCTCTCTTGCTAACTACTGGAATCTCATAAGGAAAGTGGAAATCAATTGTCTTGTGGCTTCAGCTGAAGCTAAGACTAAATTAGATCCATTACAGTATTCTATCACATAAATGACTAATCAAATGTTATTGTGTTTAGAGGAGAACATGAGGAAGGTGATTTTTACTTAGGAACACGAGGGCAAAAGGAAGAGTCTTTGAGATGGGTGATAAGATTTAACTGTACTGATATGCATAGCAATTGGCACTCACATGTCTTACAGCTCTGAATAAGTAGCAGCAATGGCTTCCCGTGGGTTACCATGTACTCTACCTTCTAACTGTACTACCTCAGGTACATGTGACTGAACAAGAGATCAAGTCTTGAAACAAAGGTGACTACTGATGAGGCTGACATTTGTGAGTTCTCTGTCCAGTACAGGTTCTTTTATGTGGGATTCTATCAGCAGCCAAATTACATTCAAAGAATTAAAATAAGGACGTTCAGAATGAATCAACAGATAGTATGGAGTGATGAAAAAATGAGACCAAAGGGTATTGATTGAGGAGAAGCAATGGGATAAAATAAACCATGAAGAACCAGGTATCATAAAACAGAGCAGAGAGATGCTGAGATCTGCTCATTTGAGGGAATGTTACAACAGAGGATGCAGAGTTGTTGGATCATCAAAACATGAAACACAAGGCTCTACACCTTTATTTCCAAGGTGGCCATGGGTTTATAGCTGCACAGACACCTCACAGATGGCAGATAGAAGCTCAAGTTAAACACACTGCAGCTCAAGATAACCACATAGCCAAAGCTGTGTACATGGTCTCTCATTCTCCATCCCACACTGGGATCCTCCATCATCCTGCCTATCCCAGGTAAAAAAAGACCACCAACCTCCAGTTCCCTAAATCTAAACTTTTGGACTTACTCTTTGTTCCCTTTTTTTCCTATCCCATCCAAACCACCAAAGCTTACTCTGCACAGGTCTCAAATCAAGCCCCTTCTCTTCTTTTCCACTACTACCACTCTTTTAAACCACAGTAATTTTCTACCTATAACATTACAGTAGAACTTCTGCTTCTACTCCCCCTATATCTCACTTCGCAATTCAATCTCCTTTCAGAAACCAAAGGATCTTTATGCCAATGTAAATTAGATCATTTTGTGTATTTTATAAAACCCTCTTAAGGCTTCTAATCATACTTTCACCCTTTGCCTACAGCACAAAGCCTTAGCCCTTCTTACTCTATGACCTTTATGCCCACCACACTGGCCCAGTTCTTGTTTCTCTAACTTGGCGAGACTAGTTGTGTCACCATGTCTTTGCATGGCCCCATTTCCTGTATCTGGGTTGTTCTTCCTTCTAGTTTTAGCATGGCTGGATCCATCCTGACATTTAGTTTTCATCTTCAATGTTGCCCCTCAAAGATTCCTTTGGTCACACCTAATCTTAAGTAGCTATCATTTCACTGTCTGCCACATCACCAATTTTAAATCTCTAACACAACTTTGATATTCTTTGTGAGTTTATTTGTTTGTTCACTTAATTTTTGTGTGTGTGTGATTTGTTTATTTTTGGTTGCTTGCTAGTTAAAAACTGAGTTACGTGGAGGTGGAGACCTTGTTTGCCTTTGTCATCACTGTGGCTTTGGTACTCAGAATTGAAATGGGCACAAGTTAATCTCTCAAAAAAATCTGTGATGTTTAAATGCTTCTCTCTAAACCGCATATATATATATATTTTTTTCACGAGACCTAGCTCTGTGACACTTAAGAATATTTGTTGACTTTTTCCCTTTCCATTTCCATTTATAATAAATTTTTGGTAATTGAGGTAAGCTTCAGTATGCTCCTATTTCTTGCATCTTTAATTTTGCCCAACGCTCTGTACTTTCTTTGAATAAGGAGCCTTTCATGAGCAGTTTCCTCCACTCAGCTCACTGCCCTTAAGCCCTTTTGATGTAATCGACATCTATGCATGTGTACTTTATCAGCCTAGATGTTATATTTTCCATAAATCTTTACTGAACCCTTAGGCCTGGGTTAGGTCCTATAGTTATGAATTCCCAGAGAGCCACTCTGTGCTTGTACATTGTATGTAGCACTTGCCTTTCCATCATGTAATTCCCGGTCTTGTTTTGTTTCATCTTCTGCCAGGCAGACTAGAATGTAAGCTGTTTTATATACTTTGCATTGCAATTTCAGCTTGTGGCACAACATACCACTGAAACAAAACAAAACAAACCTTCTCAGTGTCTGTAACACTTTCCTATGAGGTGGGTAGAGGTGCTAACAGTAGTAGGTTCTTTTCTGAAGACTTAGTAAGAAAATTGAAAACCCCATGTGAAAAAGTAAAAGGGCCCTCTGGGAGCGCTGAAGCAATATCAAAGTCATCACAATTCCATCCACATTTTCTACCACAAACTAGGGGTCCATTTATAATTATTCAGAGAATGAATAGATTGAAATCTTTTTATGCCAGATGGACAACATTGAAGTATACTGTGGAAAGTAGAGTGGGAAACCAATCTCTAAGAAAGCAACTCTGTGAAGAAAGATGCGAAGATTTAAAATTACCGAAGGAATGCGTTACAGCATTATATACTAGTCTCAAGTCTTCCACCTACCCCACAGATAATACAAATGAACAAAACAAAAATTCAAAATGAAGGCCCCTGGGTGGCTCAGTCAGTTAAGCAGCTGACTTCAGCTCAGGTCATGATCTCTGGGTCCTGGGATTGAGCCCTGTGTCAGGCTCCCTGCTCAGCAGGGAGTTTGCTTCCCTTCAACCTCTCCCTCTGCCCCCCCTCCCCAGTCATCTTCTCTGAATCTCTATGTCTCTCGGTCTCTGTCTCTCTCTTGGATGAATAGTGAAATCTTTTAAAAAATTCAAATTATGACTTATCTAACAAAATGGATTATTGGTCATTGATTACTGATAAAACAATTGATAATCTAAGCCAAGTAAATGCTAATATTGCAATTTCTAGTTACTTGCACCTCAAATTAGTAGGCTTTATGCTTCATATTACTGATTATTTTCATAGTATGCTATGTTTATATAGTATGTTTGTATACTACGGCTTATATCTCATCGTCATGCTTTATATTTCATCGTCTCTCATTCTCCTTGTCCTTGAAGGCTTTGAGGAGCTTCTGTGGCCAGACACATGAAGCACTATTACCTTCCCCTGACTCTGATCTTTAGTTTAGATCTGATAACTAAGTTACTTTTGCATTTTCATCTAGAGCCAGTGGCGACCCTGCCCACCCCTGGCTTCTTTTGCTTCTATTTTCTTCTTTCCCTGTGGAGGATGTGAAAGCTGCTCAGCCCGAAACCTGGGTCTCTGTGGGACATATTTCCTGATGTCAAACTATTCTCTCTCCACTGAGCTTTGGATTACAGCCTATACTTGGATGGATTTCCATTTCTTATGTTATTATCAACTAGTTCGGAAATTCTATTTCATCTTGCCACCCTGAAGCTGGGTATCGTTTAAGAATGGGCTTGGCTGGGGACACCTGGGTGGCTCAGTTGGTTAAGCAGCTGCCTTCGGCTCGGGTCATGATCCCACCAGCGTCCTGGGATCGAGTCCCACATCGGGCTCCTTGCTGGGCAGGGAGCCTGCTTCTCCCTCTGCCTCTGCCTGCCACTCTGTCTGCCTGTGCTCTCTCTCTCTCTCTCTCTCCAACAAATAAATAAATAAAATCTTAAAAAAAAAAAAAAAGAACGGACTTGGCTGAAAGTCACTGAAAAGTCTCCTCACAGCAAATTAAATAGAATCCATTTTATTTCCCCCCCCCCCCAAATAACAAGAACCCTGGAGATGGGCAGGGCCTAATTCTGCTTCAGGACTCAATGTGTCAGAGCCAATACTTCTGGATTTTTCCATCAGAGTTGCAAAATGGCCACCTCAGCTCTAAAATTATCAAAGGCAGAAAGAAAGACTTTGCTGTTTGCAGATAATTACTGCTTTACTTGGTTGCCCCCCGTTGTCTGTATTATTTCTTAGTTTGAAAAGCTAATTGCATATAAAATGTTTAAATACAAGTGGATCGTTATACATTAAATCAAAGTTTTATTAGATAGCTGCTTGCATATAAATGTATTATTTCTTTAGTATAATGCTATAAAATGTGCTCTCATTTACAGGTTAGATAGCTGGTGTTTTCATTTAGTCTCTGAATCTGGATTTTTCAAACCAGTAGAAAATTGATTTTAAGAATTCTTTGCAAGGGGTAAGAGTACCATTAGCCTAAGAACAGTTTGTTCTAATGACAAACTGATACCAGATAAGATATAAAACTTGAAAGACATGTTAAATTTATGTCCCTCCTGATTAAAAAAAAATCTGTCCTGACACATATTCAATATTGGCACACTCACCATTCTTTCCATTAATTTATTTATTGGATTTATGAAGAACTTTCTCCTCTACAAACTCAATTTAATCACGTTCAGCTTTGTGGCTGTCATAGTTCACGTTTGTCCATCTAAAGGCATCAAACTGGGTCAGATTTGATTTGTAAGAACATATTTCCTTGTTTTCCCTTCTCACACAAACATCCATAACTGAAAGATAATGATGAGTTAATATACTTCCGAGTGATTTTAAACTCATATTCCAACATCTCTACATTCTAACCAGTTAATTGTTCCAAACGGCAAGGTCTCCACATGGATTTGGGTTGTGCACTTAGAGTATTTAAGCCTCTGATTTGCGTTTTCTTCATTTTGTTTTCTATTAAATCTGCTTATAATAGCAAACATCATTTCTCCACATACATGCTAACAAAAATCTGCAAGGCAAAATGCCAGATTTACTAATTGGTGGTTTAATTCCTCTCTGTAGTTAAAAATACATATATATTTACATTCTCTGATGAGAAGAGATGATATTTGGTTTGGTGGCTTTAATAGATGAACTTGAGGCAGCTCCCTCCTAGCTCTTCATGGCTCAAGTAAACAGTGCAGGGACTCCAGAAGTTTCCAGGAAATAATAGAAGGATTTGATGTATGAGAGGGTCTATGGAAAGGCAGAGGCCTGAGTGGGAATCAGGACAGGGTGATTCATGGGACCTTTATGATCAGAAGGAAGTAGCCGGATCCGTGGGCTCTAACAATAGGTGCCACCAGGTCATTCTCAGGCAAGAAAGAACCCAAACTTTCAGAAGTCACAAGTTTAGATCACATACGCTACTCTGCAGTGGAGACCCGATAGGGTTGAAAATTGTGGGTTTCTGGTTCCCGTAAGGATGGCTTTTCAGTAAACACATCAGAATTTATGAAGTGTGACCTTTTCATTTAGTGCAGAAATGGTGGTGGTATTGAGAACGTCACAACTGGTATGCGTCTCTAAGAAACAACATTCTTAGATTATGTTTTTTCAAATGAGGCTCTAAACTCTTAGTTATTTGGGGACACTCAATTTCTGGGAGCAAATGACATGGTACTGAGTGAGAGATGGTCCTGCTCTCTCATGTAAATGTCAAGTCACCTGAATTTAGAAAGATCAGTGCAGTTATAGAAACATAATAACCCATAATGTCATTGTGCTAGCCCCTGCCTATCCCTCTCACATGCATCTTCTCAAACATTCCTACTAAAAATAAGGGCATGGAGATGAAAATCTATATTGCTTATTACAGAGCACTGATTTTTATAGCTTAAAGTTTATATTGCTTATAATAGTGATGGTTTATGTTACATATTGTTAAAGTGTCAATTACAAGTCCTTTATCTTAGTCTAGAGAAATGTTTTGGAAACAAACACTTAAATATAAAACAATGAAACATAAATTAAATGACGATAGTTGGTGACAGTTCGCTAATTTGCTTTTCTCTTTGTCTTAGTACTTTTGTTTCTTGTCATTAACGCTCAGAGGGTAAAAAAGGGAAAGCACTATATTTGCTCTTAGAGGAGTTAAGTAGTTAGATTTGAGAGTTGCTACTCAGGGTGATCATATAATTTTTTACATAAATCATTTCACTTTGAGAACAAGAGGGAGTGTTATTAAAAATCACAGCATATAAGAGGTTTAATATGAGTTTCTCTTTGGTAAAATAGGGTTATTTTTACACTTTAGTCCTCTGGTTACTCTTGTGGAAATAGAATACAAATATGAGTTTCTTATAGAGTGGTCACATACGGTCTTTAAAATTTTACTCAGGGCACTGCATTCTCAGACTTTGTCTAACATAATGTCTAGATTTAATATGCCAGTTGAAATTTTTGTGAGGAAGAATTCGAAATTACTACAAGCAACTTTGTAACTAATTATGATTTTAATTACCCACAATTCACAAGTTCTCCTTCACTAAATAAAATTATGTTGACAGAGAGGGATGAGGAGAGGGAGGAAAGAAGAAAGAAAAATGAAAAGTAGTAAAGAATAAGGCATGTAATAAAAGAATCCAAGTAATTTTAAATGATTCAGACAAAAAGCATAAAATTTTGGTCAAATACAAAGACCATGTTTTCTCATGGTCTGATGAAATCGCACTGATAACTCAGCAGGAAGGAATATTCCTTGTCTCTTAGTGAAGCATAAAATGGTGTCTTTTGCTTTCCAGATGGTGGGAGCCTCCAAATGTTTAGTTCTGAACCACTAGAGGGCAGTGGAACATTGGGTAGAAAACAGTCCTTAACAAAGAACAGTCTCTCACTCCCCCCAACCCAAATAAGTCACACACCATTAAAATACTGAAGGAAAGACAGAAAGCATAGGGAGAATCTATCTGATAGAAGAAAATATGTTATAATGTAAAGACATTTCATTTAAGTATTCAAGGGAGGAAAAGAAGGAAGGATTATTTCAACATATCCTGAAATAATTGAAACAGACATTCTTACAAATTTTAGAGAATGAATTATAGGGACTGTAAGAATTTATTTAAGTTGAGAATTATAAAGATCTTTTTTCATTTTTTGAGCAAAGCCCAAGTATACAAAATGGATTTTTGAAAGTCTAAGAAAAATGTTGAAGAAATATAATGAAATGGGTTGCAATTGCAAATGTGCAACAGCATAGCTCCCACATTTTCAACACCTTCCTGTGGTGTAGTTTGTTAATAATAAAAGTCTTGATATGGGTCTTCATTGTTGAAACATTTTTTTTAAATATGTTTTTGCCTTTCTCCCTGATGAATAGTTCAAAAACCTAATTTTACCCTAGATCGATCAGGTCACCAATAACAACTGAGTTTCTATTGTTTTAAGTTATTTAAATTAACTGCATAAAATAAGAGAGGATTATATATCTTAATAAAAATGGTTTATTTCCTCTCTTTTTTCAAGGTACAAGTAATTTTTTGTGACTGATATGTTCTACTGTATCATCCTTAAGATTCAGAAATTTCTGTTTCTAAATATATTTTTAGTATCAAGGCATCTGTTTTTTTAGTACGGCATATGTTTGAGAGAATTATAAAGATGGCATTTTGTTAGGGTTTAAAAGGAATCTGGTGAAAAGACTTGCACTGTTAGGGAGAAATTGCAGTTCCCATCTTTAGGATTTAAATTGTTTATATGTTTGCACTTTTTATTCAACCATTACTTAAAAATTAAGATGCTGCTGGGCACTCTTAAAAAAAAAAGTGTTAATAGATTTTTCATTCTGTTTCAAATTCAGGAAGAAATAAGAATAGGAGGGAATTTAACTGTTTGTAGTCCTTGTTTTAAGCAGTAGCTATATTCTTCAAAAGATGTCAACTGATTCTTTAAATGGAATCATATTTTTATTGACTCATAAAAATTTCAGAGGTGACTTATTTCTGTCAGTGATTTGTCTTAAACTTCTAAAATGGAAACTTTTCCTGAAAAAAAGAAGGAAGAATTTCAAGTCTATTGGACAAAACAGGAGTGTTTGACATCCAGTTATTTGCTAAGGTTGTCTCTCCAAAGAATCTGGATATAACAAAGAATACTTGATATAACAAATTAACTGGAATAGGCAAAAGAAATTTAATAGTCCAGTCACATATATTTTTAGATAAAGTTCCCTCAAATTTACAACTTCCATGATTTCAAATGTCACTCTAATATTTTTTTTGAAAAATGAAACTAAAATCTTATGAATTTAAAATTCTAGCATCGTGGCTCATATATACACTATTCAGAGCAAAGCTGTCAAGTATTGAAAAAGTCATTGTAGTATTAAAGCTGAACTGATTATGATTCAGAAGACTTCTTGCTCCCTTTACATAGGTGGCCTGAAAGATGGAAGGGGTGTGTGTGTGTGTGTGTGTGTGTTGGATGTGGGTCTCCCCAAAAAATTAACTCAAAGGAAAGTAGTAATACTGTATTTATTCATGTGATAAGTCATCAGTTAGGTATTTTACCACCATGCTAATATTATTTCTACAAGGAAAAATCATATTAACAATGAGCTACAGTATTGTATTTATACAATTAAAGGAGGTTTTTTTTTTAAGATTTTATTTATTTATTTGATAGACAGAGATCACACAAGCAGGCAGAGAGGCAGGCAGAGAGGGGAGGGGAGAAGCAGGCTCCCTGATGAGCAGAGAGCCCAATGTGGGACTTGATCCCAGGATGCTGGGATCATGACCCGAGCCGAAGGCAGCGGCTTAACCCACTGAGCCACCCAGGCGTCCCCAATTCAAGGAGTTTTAATTATGCTTCTTCTTTATGCAGAGAGTGTATATGTTCTTTGGGAACATGCAATACATACAAGATACAATACAAGATACAATACATACAAGTCAGTAGAAATAATCATTACACCTATTGAAGGAGGAGTTGTTCTCTATAAGTGTTGATTTCTTTAACAGCTTTATAAGGTACTGCTTTTACCCTCATTGTTCAAATAAGAAAACTGAAGGACAGAGAGATCAATTAAATTATCCAAGATAACACAGCTGATTGAGCCAGAGATCAAAACTAGACCCTGTGGCCCCAGAGCTTGTACTCCTCATCACAATACCACACTGACTCTTTTTACCTTGTTCAAGACCAGAACGGGTGATAATAACATGCAAGTCCATGCCTTGGCTCAAAGTGGTTGTGGCAATATTCATCATCAGAATGGTTAATGATTGCTTTAGTATTTGGGGGAACAATTCATATTGGCTTCCTTTCAACCTCTTGACTATATTTTAATTGGTTTAAATTGAATTAATAGTTTAGTGTTTGTGTTTCTTTTTCATTGAACCTAATTAAAAAATTCTGAGGTTTCTCACATCTATCCATTTTGAGAAGGACCCAATACTCTCTGGCATTTTAACTAGATAGATTATAAACATACTTTTATTATAGTTATAAAAATGAAGGAAAGGTTTTTAGCTTTTATTGACTGAAAAATCTTGAAAAAAAATGTCTTTATCTCTGTGTAACCATTAATCAAAAAGAAAGGTAAAGCTAGACTTCTTTGGATTATTTAAGTCACTGACTGTCTTATGATAACATGATAGTGGACTTTCTCATTGCTTAATCGAATTTTGTGGATCTCAGAGGTCAAAATGATGAAATCACTCATTCAAAAACTTCTTTGCACAATACAAAATATTGTTTGTTATCGTTGTTTGGTATAGTTATTTAGTATAGTTATATAAAAAGAAAGTTTCTTATCATTATTTGGTAGACTACACTGTTTTGATGTAAGTCAAATTTGTGCAGTAATTGTCAACTTAATTTGGTTTTATGTTGATTGGTTGGATGAAAAGTAGGAATAATGGAAGCAGTTGTGGGTCAATAAATAAAGCTGTGGGTAAAATTTTTTTTTTTCTCATTCTGTGCCATGAACATTTTACATAAAATTTACTACTTGGAAGGTATTTTTTTTCTTACCAACTATTTTTATTTCTCAAAAATCCAGTTTTTTTTTTTTTTTTTACTAATAGAAATTTAGAGACTTATGTACATTGCAACCACAGAAGTGATATAGTACTGCAAATTGCTTTCCATCCCTGCTCTTTGTCCTGACCTTCCGGATCTTACTTAACATGTGTCGATCTTTTTTTTTTTTTTTTCCTTTTTCCCTAACAGATCTATTTTCTAGGCTTTGTATATAGTCACTGTAAAAAGAATGATAAATACAATACTTATCCCACTCACTGATTTTTCTCACTGATTTTTTTAATGCTCTAACTTCAAGCTCTAATTTAAGCTCTCTTCTTGGGGTTTAAAGATTAGGGAAGACATAAAGAAAACATTTTTCTTTATCCCGTAGAGCCTCTTGATTTCTTAGGCCATGACGAAGTTAAAAAATCTGATCACTTCTTAAATAAATTTAATCATCAAGTCATAGTTATGATATCTGATTATTTCCTAAGATATTTATAATTTGCAATGGAAAGACTGGGAACAAATGAGTCTCAAAGTGTTTATTTGGAAAAATAAAATCTTAACTTCCATATTGCGACTCACCTTCCACTACTAAGCTTGGAGATCCTGGGTGTGGTCTTAGGAAGGTTTTTTATTGTCACTCATGTGCTTCCATTGAATCTGAGTCCCAGGCAACGTGGGTCACTGATGCCTCAGTGGTGGTGTGTGGTGTTTGCTGTTTGCAAGCTCTGCAATGACATCTCTCTCCAAACACGTACACCACCATTGTGTCCTGTGTAATTGACTTGTATTCCAGGCGCTGAGACCAATGTTTTCGGAAAAAAAAAAAAAAGATTCAATGGAATCCCCTCAGATGGAATCAGCTACCAGGGACCATCTTCATGGCACCAACATTTACCTATATAAAAGTCTTCTCTTCCCCCATTTCCCCATAATTTAATTATCAGTATTTAAAAGTGACAGGAAAGAAACTTACAGGTGCTTTGATAGAGAAGAACTGGAAGACTGGGGCTGGATAAGTAACTCAGGAAGGTCTCTATGAGGGTTTAGTAAGTATACCCAACCTCAAGATCTGTCTAATGTATATGTCTATTTTATTATTATTTGGTTTCATAAGAGCATTCAGTAAGTTAAACACTTTTATTTAAGGAGCAGAATATAAATAAAAGTAGCAGAAACTGCTAGCTATCAAACTAGTAATACAGATGTAAATGAGTATGAGATTTGAGACTATGTAAAGAAACATAATTTGTAAAGTTTTTTTTCCACTTCTGTGTAGATAATACCAATTATATGATCAGCAGGTGGTTGCTATTAAAATCGAACAAATCCTTCAACTAGAGTATTTACTCATAGTAAATATTCTAGGGTTTCACTGATCTATGTAAAGAGAAAGGAAGTAAACTATAGAAGTAAACTATAGAAGTAAACTATAGAAGTAAACATATAGTAAACATAGAAGTAAAATATGAAATGGAGCAAAGGGGATCTGTACAACTTCATTCCAAATACCAAAAATATGCCTGGAACAATGCTAAGATTTCAGGTGAATAATATATATTGAATGTGCTTTAGCATCATTAGGCAGGAAAAAAAACACTGGATCACTATTGCTACACTGGAGTGACTTACCAGCTTTCTTTCTTTCTTTCTTTTTTTAAAAGATTTTATTTATTTATTTAACAGATAGAAATCACAAGTAGGCAGTGAGGCAGGCAGAGAGAGACCAGAGGAAGCAGGCTCTCTGGCTGAGCAGAGAGCCCAATGCAGGGCTCGATCCCAGGACCCTGAGATCATGACCTGAGCCGAAGGCAGAGGCTTTAACCCACTGAACCACCCAGGCACCCTACTAGCTTTTTTTCTTTATGCTTAATTAGAAGTTTCTAGAGCACAAAAATTGTCAGATCTCCCACAGAGGCTGAAAAGGAGAGCAAAGAACACAGAGTCAGACTTCTACCATGTTTGGCTAAATCATTAATTTAACTGCTTTGCAATCTGAGTCTGTTATGAAAGACTAAAGAAGTCAGAGAGAAGCAGTAAAATAGTATGAACTAGTTAGAAAGTAGGATTTCTGTGATACACAGTGGGCTAACTAGGATGAATATAGTTTAATAAATCTTGGCTACTTCTGGAGAAAAAACAAAACAGAAACATTTTTTGGCAGTGTTCTATATGATGGACGATATTGGAGAATAAAATAACTAAACTCCTAGGGATTTCACAAGATGCATACATCAATTATGTTGCAATGTAAAAAAGAAATAATTTCCAATGATGCAATTAGGACTCAAAGACTTTATTAACCATCAATAAAATGTAATTATTTATATAGGACATGTAAATTCATTAAAAAATCTTTTTGATTTGCTTTATGGAGATTCTGTAAAAGTAGAGGGGGGAAAAAGCATACCGTCAATCTATTTTATATTCATTTACGTTTGTCCTTCAGTTCTCTGACCACTAGGTAATGGCTTTTATCTCCTTTTTACCCATGTCTTCAAAGGTCCTACTGATATCTGGAAAATAACTTATTTACAAACATGATTTTTAAATTGGCAATCCACTAAACTACATAATCTTTCAAATGGTTTAAAAAAATGAAAGAATATTTTTGCTATTAATTACATAAAAATGTATAAAATGATAGCTTATAATACCCATCTGCTTGAAAGGAGGAAAACAAACAAACAAACAAACTTGTCCAGTACAGAGGCCTCATCTGAAGAACTTACTGAGGAAGGAACTGCTGCAGACTTTACTTTTATGATTGTTGATAGGATTCAGTTTCTGGAGGAGAGTGAAGCTGAAGGCTTGACTTCCTGGTGGCTGTTAGCTGGAGACCACCTTCACTTCCTTGGCTAAGTGGGCCTCTCCAACATAGCAACTTCTAAGTAATCAATAAGAAAGAGAAGCCCTGGTAGCAAGGGAGAAGTCACTATCTTATGTAACTTATTCACAGACAAGATATCCTGCCATCTTTGCCGTATTTTGCTGGTAAGAGGTCCCACTGACACTCAAGTGGAGGATATCACACAAAGACATAAATAGCCAGGAGGTAAAGGGCATCATTGGAGGCCATCTTGGAAGCTATATTCACCAAGTGCCTTTCCTACATTCACCACTTCTCGTTTCCTGATGTCTTTACATGCTAGATCCTTATAAGAAAAGACCAAAAAAACAAAAAAATTGGCCACATAATTTCTATTAAAAAATGAATAATTCTATCTTTCTCTTTTTAAAAATGTACAGTGCTTCATTAGAAAACTATGAGGCACTGATGGTATATTCAGTGCAGTGAACAACACTACAGAAAATATAAAGGAGTGGATTGTCAAGATGACATAGAAGAAAAATGAAATGCATTTTTATTCAATATGTAAAGTTTTGTATAGGTGTTATTGCTGCCCTGAGAATTTGGCTTTATCTAGGAAGTTTTAAAGCAGTAAGAAAAAAAAAAATGACTATTTACATAGTTCTCCCTGTCCTTGAATAAAATGTGTATCACTTTTCAAGGGAAACAAAATCTTTCCTAGTATTTATTCTAAAACAATATGTTTTTGTGTGGTTTGGTTTTTAATGGAATTATATGAAGTAAACCCAGAAAAGTCATCTAAATTTGTTCAGCAAATGAAGACACCAGTTCTGATAGGTTATATTTGGTATTTTTTTCCTGATGAGATCCAGAGCCTACTTTAAACACACACATTACTGGGGAGTAATTCCAGAGAGGCCAATATAACAGGGTCCAATGAAGTCAGTTTCTCATGGTTCAGTTTGAGCCCTGAAAATAATTGTGTCTATGTAGATTCTAATTCTTTTAAAAAATTCCAATACAGATTATTTTTCTAGCTGGGTTTGGGGAACATTTCAGCAGTGGACAGCTGGATGTTTTGCTCTTTAACGTAGGCTTGCTGTGTAGGTCTCTAGTGTGACAGTTAAGGGTGATTCATTTGTTTTAAGGATCACACGAAGGTGGCAAAGTTGACCTTCTTTGAGAAAATAGAAGAAATAAAAGCATATCTTAATTTTTTTTCCCTAACAGGAGACTCCTGGAAAAGGCAATGGATATGCTAAATCAATGAATCCATAGTAATAACATTTTAGGTAAAATAACACATGACTGGGATCTGTTATTTTGTGAAGAAATGAGTATTCAGGTGCTTTTCAAGCCATAAAGCCTTCTCATGAAGTCTTGTCTGAACAAAATTTTTTTTTGCTTGGGAACAATTGACAGAGTCAATTATTTTCTAATCTATCATATTTGTGGCTATAGGGGAGACATAGGGACCAGAAAAGAAATAAAGCAGCATATGCTTCTGGACACTAAAAATATTGATGGTAACAGTATAGGAGAAAGATTATATAAGTTAATATTTGAGTTTGCATTTCAAAAGTGAAATAAATTTCAATATAAAGAGAAGTATTTTTGTCTTTGATTTGGATTCTTCTGGCTAATATTTACTCAAGGCAGAAAGATCAAAATTATGTGGTCTTCTAAAAGAGTTGTAGGTAGAGTGACATTATGTGTTTTTTTTTTTTATTATTTAAGGGGAAAATAAAATTAGTAACTGAATTTTCAAGGAGGCTAAAATGTGCATGAAGTATTTTCATATTTATTTTAAATTTAAGTAGAAAATGGATGGACTATACTAGCTTATTTGTTGATTGGTGGAAATTCATATATTTCTCTTTGTTTTTGAACATATTTTCAGCATCATGAATTTTACCAACAAATGTTTGCTGAGTGTTTCCTATGTGAGGATAACTACAATAGGTCCCTGAATCAATTTTTAGTTCAACAAACAGAATTCTAGTTAGACAATCAGGCCATTAATATAATATATATATTTCTCATATATTGCATTTGTTATATAAACATAATATATAATAGTAAGTAATAAATGTCAAATGAGTTATGATATAAGTGCTGTCAAATGTGATGAGGAGAATGGAGTCGAAGTAGTCACTGTGGACTGAAGTGGCCAGAGTCTCACTGGTTCTCTGAAAAACTATCTAGACACAACCCATACAGTAAATAGGCCATTAAAATCACATGAAAAATAAGAAACAGAAAGAAAATAGGGTCCATATGTCCTGTTTCCCTACCTGCTCTCTATAGACCAAATCATAGAATGTCATTGGAGTGAGAGCTGCAGTTATCTGAATGGCATAATATTATGTGCTTAAAAATGGTCTTTTCATCACTAAGAGCCACTTCTAATACTAAAAGTGTCTTTTGGTAATGAGAAACATATTACCGCTTTAGAAACAACAAGCATTCTCTTTTGCTATGAATCAGGACTGAGCAAATTGAAACTGGTAGTGCATCAGGGCTGAAGCCGGAGACCATCATTTATAGCTTAGTTATATTTTTGCTACACTGTTTAGATTTTGGAATAAAGGTATACGATTAAAGAATCCTGGTGAGCAGCAGCTTTCAATGACAGAATGTGAATTGATTTCATGCTTACTCTTCGGTAAAATGATACAGGGGTCAATACTTCTCCATTTTGAGAAGTTTTTGTATGGCCTGGGAACCCAAATACAAAACAGACGGATATATAAACACACTTACAGGGATAGTCAAGGGGGAGTATTTCTAGCAGGTTATAACGATACCACAAGGGCATAGTTGATTTTTCAAATGCAAGGACAGGAAGACTTTCAGGAAAGCACTCAAATGGGGTTCTTTGCTACAAAATCATTTAAAAATATATCAACTACTTGCTGCATTTATTGTGTTGGAAAAAGGTTTCTATTTTCATATTCTTAATAACATGAATTTAATATTTGCATAGTACTTTACCATAAATAACATCAATTTCTTTTTACTTGTCACAAGAATCCTCCAAAGTAGGTGTGCTTTATTTGATCATCTTTACCAATTTAAAAATGAAATAAGTAATGAAAGCAAAAGTTGAAAGAGTTATTTGCAAATGCTTTTCTTTTTTTTTAGAAAATTTATAGCTTTTGCTTTATCTTCTTTATTTCTGGAAGGAAATCTACTTACTTTTGTTATTTCAGGATGGTTGTGCTGGTTAGAAATTATTGTTTGCTTAGTTGTTCCCCAAGGTACACTTCTCTTTCCCACCCAACTTTTTGGCTCATCGGGGCATGTCAGGCTGATTCTACTTGACTGAAAAGCGTTGATGAGCAAGGCTTCATCACCTCATTTAGTTTCCCAGTGAAATGTTTCTTTGGGAGGTAAGTAGCCACTGTCAGCCCCCTGTCAGAATAAGAGAGAATAAAACGTTCCAGCTGTTTACCCACTGCCATTCTGGACCCAACAGGAAGAATAAAAATAAATGTTCTCATTTTAAATTGCCTCAGGAAAAATCCCAGAGCATTATTAACCTGGTATTATATTTTCATGCAGTCCCTACTATTAAAACTTAGGTCCCTGCAAAACATGATTCAGGAGCTCATGTTAATTTCTCATAGAAATACTTTCAAAGTATAAGATTTCAAAATTGGCTCAATATTCTGTAATAAATTGAACACTGCTATTGATGTCATAAAGAGATGAAAATGACTGATCTATAAGAAAATAGAAAAATCATTTAAAATGTAAAACCTGGCTAAAGCAACAATTAAAAACAAAATGTATTTAATTCAACTTCATAGGCAGTGTCTCTTCACCTTGCAGATAAAGAGAGAAATGATTATTTGCAATTACTGTAAAAAGATATGTGTGATAGAACAGGAAGAAAATAAACAGAAGACTGAAGCATGTCAGGTTCATGCTGGAATATTTTGAATGCTCACCAAATAATTGAACAGATTCACAAAATCACGGGTAGCATGTGTGACTTTAAGGAGAATAAATGTTTCATGTGGAGTGAAGTAAAATATCTACATGCAGTAAGTTGTACCATCTTTCTAACAAATCTCATCCTTCTTGATTCCAATTGTTTTATTCATACATGTGAAACTATATACTTGATTTTAGGAATTCTGAATAATTTTTCTATTATGCCTTTTCTGTTTTAGGGGAGGATTTCCCCCCTCTGTCTCAATTTATGTTCTGTTTTTGAGTAGGCAAAACTCTTCCATGTTGCCAATTAATTTTTGAGATTGTCATGGATACAGTTTTCAGTCATTCAAGAAAACACTTAATGTTCTTATTCATGGTTAGAACCCATTTTGTCTTTAAATCAGATCACGTGTTGTTTGACTGCTCTTACTAGATCCATGACTCTTCTTTTTCCTATCAGGCTTTCTTTGGTTAGACTTAGGAAGTGGAATTTAATATTTTTAAATTCAAATGGCAGATTCTGATGCTTAGCTTCCATTATCATGGGAAAATAATGAAGGAAAACAACAACTTTGGCTCTTATATCCATAGCAGAAGGTAAAGGGGAGAGGAAAGGACACCATATTTCTGCCTGGATGTTTATAAATAGCCATGCTATTTGTTGTTGAATACAGACACCATATAGAAGTTATTAGTGAGATATAATTAAATGACACTATATACTGATCAAAAGTATTAATCAGGATTTAGGGCTGAATGGTTAGAAATTATATACCACATCAAAGAAAGAACGCCTTCCCCAGAACTTTAAAATTACATTGAAGATCAGTGGTAAAGTTATGGTATATGTCAGGAAGAGAGAGAAGGTGGTGAATGATTTTTGATAATTATCCCAAAGGGTGATAGACTTTGGCCTATGAACCTCAATTTAAAGATAATTGATTTAGCTGTTCGGCTGAAGTTATCTGCTCATTAGCCCTTAAGTTTGACAATGCATCCGTGAGTGACTTCTGAGGTTCTAGCCCTCAGAATCTCCACACCTGAAGTTCCCCTTTCCATGTCTCAATGTTATGCTCTGGAAGGGTAGTGTTTGTCAGTGGAAGAGATCTGGCAGATAGGTTAGTGAAGTGTGGTTTCAAAATTTGTTATAAGCTGCCAAATCTGTGCCCTGAGTGAAGGCCAAGCTTTCCATAGATGAAAGGAAGTTCAGTATTGGCTTTCATCCTACTTCCTCTCAGGCAAAAACTGCCAACTGAGCTGTTTTGGTTTAAAACGGATGTCAGACTAATTTTATCTTTCTTCTTCTTCTTCTTCTTCCTTTTTTCCCCCTTCGTTGTGCTACTTCTTTGTCCAGCTCAGCAATCTCACGTTCCTATTTCTGCATAAGACTGCAGTTTAGAGTGAGGAAATGATGGTCTTATCAAAAGGACAAAACATTCATTTGGCAATATGGGAAAAGTCATTCTAATCTAGCTGTCCTCCAGTCTCTTTTACTTCCAAAGTAATGAAAATTTTAGCAGAACATTTGGCTTTCAAGAATAAAGACTACATTTTCCAACCTGTCTTGTTACTTAGGTGAGGTTTGATGAGTGGGTTCTAGCCACTGGAGTTATAATGGGAGTGATCTGAAGTAACTTCTAGGAACATCATCTCAAAACCG
This sequence comes from Taxidea taxus jeffersonii, assembly GCA_003697995.1. NCBI lineage: Eukaryota > Metazoa > Chordata > Mammalia > Carnivora > Mustelidae > Taxidea > Taxidea taxus. The sequence continues at coordinate 42,113 of RCUC01125018.1, read as the reverse complement.
CCAGGAGGGGGGTTCCTGGGTAGCTCCATCAGTGAAGCATCTGCCATTCACTGCCATCAGTAAAGATCTGCCATGATTATGAGGTCATGATCTCAGGGTCCTGGGATGGAGCCCCATGTCAGGGTCCCTGTTCAGCAAGGAGTCTGCTTCTCTCTCTCTCTTCCTTGCACTTTTTTCTCTCAAGCAAATAAATAAAATATTAAAAACAAAAAAACTAAAAAACAAAGCAAAATGGGAAAAACAAAAAACAAAAACAAACAAACCACCTGGAGGACACTTTTTGCTTCTTGTCTCCTCTTTTTCTATTCTGTGATTTGGAAAGTGGAGTTTTTGGTTAGGCTGCCCCAAAATATGCCACTTTGACATGTGGATTATTTTAAACTGAAGACTGTTAAGGCCCAATAGACTTAGGAAGAATTTTTAATCTCTCCCTTAACTCCCCAAAATATCTTAGATTGGGGGCGCCTGGGTGGCTCAGTGGGTTAAAGCCTCTGCCTTCGGCTCAGGTCATGATCCCAGGGTCCTGGGATCGAGCCCCACATTGGGCTCTCTGCTCAGCGGGGACCCTGCTTCCCTTCCTCTCTCTCTGCTGCCTACTTGTGATCTCTGTCTGTCACATAAATAAATAAAAAAAATCTTTAAAAAAAAAAATCTTAGATTGGGGGTTCTATACCAGGAAGAGATCTATTACCAAAGTAATTTTTAAAAAAGATTTTATTTATTTATTTATTTGAGAGGGAAGGACTGAGGGGTGAGGAGAGGGAGGGGGAAAGAACCTCAAGCAGATGCCACGCTAAGCACACAACCTAAGGTGTCTGAGATCTCACCTGTCTGAGATCATGACCTGAACTGAAACCAAGAGTCAGATGCTTAACCAATGGAACCAACCAGGCACCCCCAAAGATAACTGTTTATATCAAAAAGACTTTCCTGCATGGCATTAAAAGCATTTATTTAGCAGGCATTTGGTTTTACTTGTCTTCTTGTGAATTGCCTTCCTCCTCTTTGAAGTCACAGACCCCTACACCAATTTTCTTTAGCTCAGAATATATATAAGCTTCACTTGCTTAAGTGTCTGGGAGTCTCAGGTGTTTGTGGGGCTCCCATACATACATAATTAAATTTGTATTTTCTCCTGTAAATATGTATTATGTCAATGCAATTATTAGATCTGCCAAAGAACCGAGAAGGGAAGAAGGGAAACTTTTTTTTTTCTGCCCAACAGGAGCATAGATATGATGGCAGAAGTTCTATGACTATGAAGGCCATGCCTAGAAAAGAGTGAAGATAAAGTTTAAGGAGTCTGAATATCTGAGGTCTTTTTTTTTAAGATTTGATTTATTTATTTGAAAGAGAGTGAGAGAAGGGAGAGAGAGCACAAAGGGAGAGGGAAAAGCAGACTCCCCACTGAGCAGAGAGCCAGATGTAAGGCTCTATCCCATGACCATGAGATCATGACCTGAGCTGAAAGCAGATGCTTAACCTATTGTGCCACCCAAGTTACCCCTGTCTGAGGTCTTTATGAACTTCTTTGTTGGCTTTACATGATTATGAAGGCCTTTGCAGATGACCTTGACTCTCCTGAAATTGTGAAAATACAGACTTACACAAAGGGGAAATTAAGTTTCTGACTTGTTAAAATAATTATATTTTGAACTTTCTGTTATTCACAACTGAAACTAATCTTACTACTTTAAAATGGTTTGTTTTGTTTAAAAGAAATTTGTCTAAAGCGTTTTGCTTTAAAATAATTAATATTTAAAATTTTAGAATAGTTTTATTTTTTATTTCTGTGCACTAATTGGTTAGGTGTGATTAAGCACATCATAGATACACATAGACTTTTTAAAATTACAGTTTGAAATCCTACTCTAGAAACGTGGAACTTTAAGGAATGTTCTTAAAAAAACATATATTTTCAAAGGCAGATTTATTTAAATATGACACAAATCTAGCTTCTGTGTAGTAGTTTGATATAATCATAGAATGCCTGACAATCATACAATGCTCTATAAAATTGCTAACAATAAGAATTTAAATAATACTATTTAACTTAATTAAATATTTTTACTGAAGGTAGGGGTTTTTATTTGGAATCCTAAAAATCTCTGATATAGATAACAGTATTTATATTAGTAGTGGCCAAATAAAATTTGTAAACATCTTGCATGAAGTATAAACCAAAAAAATGTAGTTTAGCTTCACTAATTTAATTTTAATCAATAAGCTTCACTTTCAGCGAACATGGCTATATGAACTGAATATTTGTGTCCCCCTACATCTTGCATGAAGTATAAACCAAAAAAATGTAGTTTAGTTTCACTAATTTAATTTTAATCAATAAGCTTCACTTTCAGTGAACATGGTTATATGAACAGAATATTTGTGTCCCCCTACATCTTGCATGAAGTATAAACCAAAAAAATGTAGTTTAGTTTCACTAATTTAATTTTAATCAATAAGCTTCACTTTCAGCGAACATGGCTATATGAACTGAATATTTGTGTCCCCCTAAAATTCATATGTTGAAGCTCTAACCGCCACTATGATGGTATTTTGAAATGGGTCCTTTGGGGGATATTTAGAGTTTGAGTAGGTTTGAGTATAGGGTCTTCATGATGATTTGGTGACCTTATAGGAAGAAGAAGAGAGATTTTCCTGTTTTCACATGCACACACACACACACAGGGGAAAGGCCATATGAGAACATAGCAAGAAGGTCTCAGACTTCCATCCTCTAAACCTGTGAGAAAATAAGCATCTGTTGCTTAAGCCATCTAGTTTAGGGTATTTTGTTATGGCAGCCTGTGCTGACTGAGACAGTAGGTTATTTGATAATAACTCACATATCATGGCCATTACATGATAATGAGAATGATGAGTTACATCAGTGGGAGGCTTGTCTTTGGTCTGCCATGACTTGTTGGCACGTTGTCGTCTACACTACTTGCTAAATTCTTCTCTTTTCATAGTCAGGGGTTTCATAGGCAATAATTGGATTATATGCAGTACCATTATTTTCAAGTATCCTTGTTTTTTTTTTTTAATTTTGTTTTTTTATTTATTTGACAGAGAGAGGTCACAAGTAGGCAGAGAGGCAAGCAGAGAGAGAGAGGTGGGGGGGGAGCAGGAAGCCCTATGTGGGGCTCGATCCCAGGACCATAAGATCATGACCTGAGCTGAAGGCAGAGGTTTTAACCCACTGAGCCATACAGGCACCCCTCAAATATCCTTGTTTTAGACGACCTTCTCAGACATTCACTTTTCTGTGATATCTGAATTCTGTGTACTGTAATGCATTTCTCTAAAAATTTTTCTAAGTCTTTCTGCCATAACTTTAGGCATGTCTGCCTTAGGCACCCAAGGTGACAGTAATTCTACAGCCAGTCCTCTCCAGCCTTTCCAGGATATATCTGCTATGGTCTCCTTCCTCCCTCCAACTCTTCCCTTAACTTTGGAGTACCCTCTAGAAATCAATATAAAAACAAATGTAGCTCCCACCTCCTTAAATATTCTTCATTTAAAAACTCTGTAAAAATGCATGAGAATGCTTTGTGTTTTTAATCAGCTTTTATGGCTGTGATCTAAAAACTCCAATTAAATGTCAACCAGGAAAGAAAGGTGAAGATATCATAAGGGATCATGTTCCTAATGCCACTTAATTATGATGTTTTATTCATTGGATCATTTTACCTGGAACATATTTATACCTTAATATGTAGTTAATATTTAAAAATAAGCTGATTAGGCCAGTCTTAGTTTTCAAAATTATAAAGCATTGTTACAATTTGGTGACATTGACATTTTGCAGACTTGTTTTTCAAATGGTAACAAACCACCAGAGGGTCATATTAGATGAGTGGATGATGACAAAGAGAATTCAGTCAGTGTCTCACGAGTATTCTTATTTTTGGCCACAATATCAAGATGTTGTTAATGAGATGTGCTATTCAAACTTGCACATGCTTCACTGACTATATTGCTTTAGGCATTAATTCAATTTTTAAAAGATAGCATAATACAGGAGTCATGTTACCCTGCTGTGATTTTTGACAACTCTTAAGTCAGCTAAACAAACCAACCAAAAATGATTGTGTTGCATTTTACATGAATTTCAGAGTATATTTAGAGCATGCAAGTTAAAATGTCAGTTTCCTTGTCTACTTTCCTTTTGATAAAATGTTTTTTGACAAAATATCACATGCCCTCCTAAGGAGGACTTTTATAATTTTAAGCAGCTCTTGGACCCAACTCTCTCTCTCTTTCTAAATTTTGTTGATTTATTTTGAGAGAAAGAGAGAGAGAGAGAGAGAGAGAGAGAGAGAAAACAAGAGACGGGGAAGGGCAGTGGGAGAGGGAGAAGCAGACTCCCCACTGATCAGGGAGCCTGATGAGGCAGGGCTCAATGCCAGGACTCCAGGATCATGACCTGAGCCAAAGGCAGACCCTTAGCAAACTGAGCCACCCAGGTGCCTCAGGCTCAGCTCTGTTAATGTGCAAATGGCCTGATCTGTGTGAGTCTTTATGAGTCTTGAAAACAAATGGAACTAGATTAACATTTATGGGATATCTTGCAAAAGAAACTTTAAATTCTTTGGAGATTCAAATTAATCATCTTTTACATTAAAATATTTTCATGTTAAATTAATTATGTTTAAATGAATGTCTGAATTTAGTATTACTTCTAAATTTAGTATTATTTCTAAAAGTTCTAGTTATTTGATTTCTAATCAAATACTTTCTAATAATTTTCAAATATACAGCTTTCTTATTATGAAAGACATTTTGCATTGTTTGTGATTGGCTAGTCTTGTAGTTTGTTATGAAAGAGAAATAGAAGGAAACAGAAAAAATGAGACTTTTTTTTTGAGATGATTTTCTGCTCTTGAAAATAAAACCAAGTTTATATTTGGTTATATGTATATATATATGTATATATATATATGCAGTTTACATAAGGTTCAAATAATTAGTCTGTTTTTACTTTTAGTCACAACATGTCATGAATCAAATGATAACTTCACGCTGGTCAACCTGACACAGCCAAGTCACTAAGCTTGTTTTCCTCAGTAGAAGCAAGGTTGAATCAAAAATAATTAGATAAAACTCTCTGACACACACACACACTCATATCCCACACATACCTCCTCTATTTGGTTCTAAAGAGGCTGTAATCAAAGTAAAGATAAACTTGCAGCCCAGAAAGTGTTACTTTAGAGGAAGAGGGACCAGGAAGGGAGAAGCTGGCTTTACTCTGGACAGAAGCTCCATGCTATTGAAAGATCTGAGCCCTAAATTAAGCTTGAGGTTGGTCTTCTTGACGTGTTATAAGCATCCTGTTAGGATGATGTCTAAAGGCCCAACACCATTCCTCTCTTCACCTTAGAACAGGAGAGATGACTTGGCTAGGAGTGTGAATATCCAGGAGGAACCTTAACACTATCTTTTTAGCGGCTCTGTCTTAATGGGAAGAATGCTTAGAGACATGGAAATTTTGTACCCTGGCTTATTCAGTGTTTTTTTCATTTTTATTTTTCCTTTTTGTCTATACATCTGGTGAATGAGTCACTGCATTTTTTAGACCCATGTGTTAAGTACTGCATGATTCTAATGAACCACACAAATGACTGAAGTTCGATACAGACTCAATGCACATCAAAATCCACATAAAAATCTAAGAAATTACATCAAAGCCCTTTGTGTTTTTTTCTATGTTAGCACAGTAGGAAGCATTTATATAAAATATCCTAGATGAACTTTCTTTCCAGATAAAAGAGTTTGGAGGAAAAAAATGGCGTGGGTTGAAACAGCCTAGATTACTTTTCCTGTCTTTCTACCATTTTCATGTTAATTGTTACATCCTCATTTAGTTTGAATCTTTGAAAATATGACCATAGCTTTCCCAGCTTATTATACATCTTTATGGTAGTATCTAGCCAAAAATATGTTTCTAGTCCTTAAAAATACTCCAACAATCCCTTTTAATAGTCTAATTCCATTTATATAAAGAATATTATTTTTCAAGCAATTATGAATTAGAATGCACTGATGTCTTAAAGTATAATTTACTGTAAACTAAGAAGCTAGATTCAGAGAAAGGTCAAAGAGGGCATTTTTCAGTGTTCATTTTTATGCTTTGGAAAAATTAAACAAATTAACAATCAGTATTTAAGATTATGTTTACTTTACATTTCTCAGACACAAATCTATGTATGAGTAACTTAAAGAAACATGGTTTTGTTATAGTTGATTGCTGGTTATTTAAATGACCAATTTGAGTTAGCAAATAGTTTGTTCAATATACCATAACATCATCCATGACACAAGTTTTTAAATACATTTTGCCATAGTTAATTTGGTCAAATCCACTGACAATAATGTTAATTAAAAATTTGGCAGATAACCAGGAAAAATAATCAAGGTTAACTAGACTAAAAAGAAAAATTCACACAAAATATTACAAAGTAGTGTTCTTTTTTTCACACTGAAACAATCATTTTTCTAAATAAGGGAGCAAATACTTTTCTAAACATAGGTATATTAAACTTCACATCATAAAATATATTATTGGATCATATTTTTATAAAAAACACTGACGTGTCATAGTCTTTATTTAACTCAGAGATCAATAAATTCTTTTGGTGAGGACAATGTAGCAAATATTTTTACTTCATGGACCATGCCACCTCTACCACAGCTATTCAGCTCTGTCCTTGCCACTTAAAAGCAGTCACAGACAATACTTAAATGAATTAGTGTTGCTATGTTCCAATAAAACTTTGCTTTTGGATACTGAATCTTGAGTTTTGTATAATTTTCACATATCACAAAATAACATTATTTTGATTTTTCCAACTATTTAAAAATGCAAAATCCATTTTTAGCTCATGCGCTATACAAAAACAGACAGCAAGTGAATTTGACCCATGAGCCATAGTTTTTAGACTCCTGATTTAAACTATATGCTGACTTTTATCATTTCTTTCCTTCCAGTAGTAAGTTCTGTAGAAATTTGTTATTCTTCTTTTAATTTTTTTCAAACCAACATGATTGATTTCATATCATATTCAAAAACAGGCTTACATCATACACTACAAAAGCCATGTAATGTGAAAATTTCACAAAGTATCTTACCAGATTTCTCAATATAAAAGGATTATTCAGGGCACCTGGGTGGCTCAGTGGGTTAGGCCTCTGCCTTTGGCTCAGGTCATAATCTCAGGGTCCTGGGATCTAGCCCCACATTGGGCTCTCTGCTTAGCAGGAAGCCTGCTTTCCTCTCCCTCTCTCTCTCTCTGCCTCTGCCTGCCTCTCTGCCTACTTGTGATCTCTGTCTGTCAAATGAATAAATAAAATCTTTTAAAAAAAGGGTTATTCATATTCCCAATGGTTTTCTTTTTTATAGCACTTTTTTTTTTTAATTAAGTGAAGCACTAGCTGATTTGGCACCACCGTGATGTATGGAAATTTTATTTTTGAAGGGAGTAATGAGACATGCAAATCAGGGAATAGACATTAAAAGGCCAGCATTACACAGCAATTTAAGAAAAAAAAAGAAAGTTGATTTACCTGGTAAAGAATCCATCATAAATTATAATTAAATTATTTGAAAATTAATTTTTAATATTTTACAAATTTTTAAATAAGAAGTGAGAGCATGAGTTTCTAATGATGAAATTTGAATCACAACATATGGTTAAAATAAAAGAGAAAGTAAACCCATCTATTGGAAATAAAAATTAAGACATTCAAGTGCCTACTGCAGAAAATAATTCACCAAAATTATTAGGAAATTTAATATCCCACATAGAAGTTTCTCTGGGTAAAATTCTAGTATTTACTAACTTATGGTAGTTTTTCTTTATGCATGGGGGATATGTTCCAAGACCCCTGGTGGATTCCTGGAACCATAAATAATACTAAACTTTACACTATACACTGTTTTTCCCCCTATACATACCTATGATAAAGCTTAATTTATAAATGAGGCACAGTGAGAGATTAATGGCAAAAAATCATAATAAAAGAGAATAATGATAACAATATGTTGTAATACAAGTTATGTACATGTTGTCTCTTGTTATCTCTCTTTTCAAAATATGTTATTGTACTGTACTTGCCCTTTTTCTTGTGGTGATTGAGATGATCAAATGCCTACGAGATGAGATGAAGGGAGGGTAATGATGAAGGCACTGTGCTGTAGCGTTAGGTACTACTGATCTTCTGATAATACGTGAGGAGGAGGAGCATGTGCTTCCAGACCCTGGGGACAGCAGGTAACTGAAACTGCAGGAAGGGAAACCATATATGAGGGTGGCTGCCATATTTCTTCTCTTTTCAGCCATACAACTCAGTGTGGGAAGTGAGCCCTCCAAGCAAGATAAATATAATTCAGATGAAATGTAATCTTGAAAAGGTTACAAACCTGGGGCCTCCAGCAGTTACTATAGATTTTCACCTGGTGAAAAATCTATTCAGGGATTTAATTTGGTCCCATAGAAAGTCGTAAATGTATGCAATTTACGCTGCACATTACTTTAGATTATTTTAGTATAATCCTAGAAATTAGAATCTCATCATTCTTAGTGCTAAGTCACTCAAACAGATAAAATATTTATGTGGATGGCTGAAAGTGGTGGGAAGGAATGTATTCTTCCATTCCATGAACAAATTGTTGATCCAGATCATCTTCTATCATTAAAACCTCCTTAGACTTAGACTCATACTCACACACATGAGAGTTTAGGTTCATGGAACAAAGGAAAGAAACTATACCACGTTTAGCTTGGTTCTCTCTTATGGACTGAAAGGTTTCTCTTTCACATTTATGTGTAGAAGCACTAATCCCCAGTGTTATGGTATTTGGAGATGTGGCCTTTTGGAAATAAATAGATTTTAGATGATGTCATGAGGGCAAACCCCTCATGGTGAGATTAATATCTTTATAAAGAGGGACACCAGCAAGATTGCTCTCTCTCTCTCTTTTTCTGCCATGAGAGGACACAGCAAGTAGGTGGTCATCTGCAAGCCAGGAAGAGGGCTCTCAAGAGACAGACTATACTGGTCTTCTGGTCTTGTACTTCCCACCCTCTAGAACTGTGAAGAAAATAAATTTCTGTGCTTAAGTCCCCTGATCTATGGGGCCTTGTTATGGCAGCCTGAGTGGACTAACACGTAATGTTTTTCAGATTTTACAAGTAAGAAACAACTTTAATTACAAATTTCAGCATGATTCAGGAAAAGGAATTGCAGGACTCTTAAAGTTCTTATTTATTCCCATTTCATGTCTGTCTGTAGTTTAGTTTAATAGGATTGACTAACTCAAAATAAGTCCCTCTATCCAGTAACATTTACTCACCTAAATATAGGGTATATATGAGGCAACTGAACAATTATACATTCAAACTTCTTTTACTGTGTCATGGTTTTATTAGCTGTCCTAAAACTTTAAATATACTTTCTTTTCATTAAAAAAATTGCCCTACATTTATTTCTAACTATATCAATGTTGAAAAAGAAGAGTACAAATATAGTTATGAATTTCCTTTTATTCCAAGATAATGAACAATCTCCCACAATGCTTTTCAGAACTTTTGAGTACCTTACATTTTAAAAAATGATGTTAGCCCTCCCATTTTTTTTTTTTTTTCACTTATAATTCTAGGCTCAGGTCATCATTAATTTTGACAAATACCTACTGCTCAGGGTCAAAATACAAGTCTGGTGACCTGGAAAACAAGTTTTTCTCATTCTACTTAGACAAAACTAAGGACATAACTACATACCTCTCAAGGAATTAGACTGTTTTGTCAACAACAGAAAAATTATTTTTTTCTAATTGATAGTAAAGCACAGAAAGTTTTATCCTTCTAACAACAAATACCTGTAAAAATGAAAATATTGAATCTGCTACTTTAGAAGGTAAAATTCAGATGAAGGTAGTTTGTTTTGCCTGGTTATATAAGTGTTGATTTCAAGATGTAATTGAGAAAATGTTTGAAAGAATAAAGGCCAGAATGGGAACATAAGAATATTGTGTTGTAAGCAGGTTAAGCAGCTCTGAAGAAAGTCTCCTAAGTTGAGGTTCTCCTCTTCCTAGCAAAAACGCTAACCATTTAGTGAACCTTGAGAACAGAGGCTTAAAATCACCACATTTCACTTTGCAGCTGAAGTTACCACTGTTTGCATTGCCACCCTGCTCTCTCCGAATTCCCCCTCCATCCTGTTTTCTCCAGGATCAACAGGTGGTAACTAATCTATTCCTATACTTTTTCTTTTGCAAAACTGCTCAAATATGACAAAGGATAACCATGTAGGTAAAGTCTGCCTCTTGCCTGCAGAGACACTGTCATACTGCATGGTTTGTCTAACATCTTGCTAGGAATTTGCAAGGACCCTGGCAATCTGAAAGACATATGCTAATTTAGGGGGAAGAAATGAAGCTGTCTTTTGAGGGGACTCTAAACTGTTAAGTCTGATCCTTCTTAATGTGATGATCTGTCTTAAAAATGTCAACACACAACCAAATTGAAGGCAGGCTTTTTCAAGCATCAGTATGAATCTGAGTAAAATAAACAAACAGACAAAAAAGTAATTTTTGTTTTATAGAAAAGGTTTATATGGGGGCACCTATGTGGCACAATTGGCTGAGCATCCGACTCTTGATTTGGCTCAGGTCACAATCTCAGGGTCCTGAGATCCCTCCACACCTAGCTCAGAGTCTGCTTGAGATTCTCTCTTCCTCTCTCTGTCCCTCCCATTCATGCCCCCTTTGCCGTTTTCTCTCTTTGAAATAAACAAATAAATCTTAAAAAAAGAAAAGAAAAGAAAAGAAAAACTTGGTTTGGAAGGAAAGAAATGATCAAAATCTCTCCTGGTTTTCTCAGAGTGAAAATATAAAATTAAGTTATTTTAATGGTTTATTTTATATAATCCAAACCCAAGTTAACTGATGAGATAGTGTTTCAAATGTTATTGCTAATGTTTGATTTCAGGAGAAAATGATATATTTTTTAAAGATTTTATTTACTTATTTATTTGAGAGAGAGAGAGTGAGAGAGAGTATGAGAGGGGAGAAGGTCAGAGGGAGAAGCAGACTCCCTGTGGAGATCTGAGCCCAATGCGGGATTCAATCCCTGGGCTCCGGGATCATGACCTGAGCTGAAAGCAGTGGCTTAACCAACTGAGCCACCCAGGCTCCCCCTGATATTGTATGTTAAGTGAAACATGGTGCAAAAAATATGCAGTTATTTTTATATTTGGGTTTTCTAGACTGAATTTATGTTACTGTTCTACTCAACAATCCTACTAATGCAAATTATTAAATATGGATTATGCAGGCAATCCTCAAGTCATGGACAAGATGTCTGGGAGCTGGATTACATTTTTCCATTGAAATAATATTCATGGTATTCTGTTTCTAGGACTTCCATAAAAGACTATGTAACTTATAATTTATATATTATTCATAATCTAGACCAGTGTTGTCCAATAACTTTCTACAGTGGTGCAAATGTCCTTATATCTGTGTTGTTCAATGAAATGTGACAATTGCAACTGAGGAATTAAATTTTTAATTTTAATTAATTGAAATTAAAATTTAAATAAAAACTTTAGTACTATAAAATATTTTCCAGTAAACAAAACTGTTTTGGTAGGACTACATTTCACCTTTACCTTTGCATTGTCTGAGATATTGTTTTATTTTATTTTATTTTTAAAGATTTTATTTATTTATTTGACAGAGAGAGATCACAAGTAGATAGAGCGGCAGGCAGAGAGAAAGGGGGAAGCAGGCTCTCCATTAAGCAGAAAGCCCAATGTGGGACTCGATCCCAGGACCCTGAGATCATGACCTGAGCCAAAGGCAGAGGCTTAACCCACTGAGCCACCCAGGTGCTCCTATTATTTTATTTTAGTGTGCATTTGTTAGGTGTGTGCATTATTTCTCTCATTACACATAAACACATCTCCAGCCTGGTTTTAGTCAGTGGATTAAATTAGTTTGAATGATTTTTTCTTCTGTTATTAATATAATCAATTATGATTTTTATTATAATGAAATTAAATTATGCTGTTAGTTAAAAAGAATAAGCATGGAAAAAGTTTTAAATTAAAAATGCATGTGTCTTGGGGCACCTAGGTGGCTCAGCTGGTTGTGTCTGCCTTCAGCTCATGTCATGATCCCAGCATCCTGGGGTCAAGACCCAGTATAGGCAGCTGGCTCTCTGCTGAGCCGGGAGTCTGCTTTTCTCTCTCTCTCAGCCCCTCCCCCGTTTGTACTTTCTCTCACTCGTTCTCTCTCAAATAAATAAAGTCTTAAAAAATGCAGGTACCCTATTGGTGCAGAACTGAAGAGAAATACAGAAGCTACTACTACTGCCAGATAGTATAGAGAAAAAGAAACTGGAAAAAGTTATGTTGCAAAGTTTACAGTGAATCATATTTGCAATTTGTCAGGACAGAGCAGAATTAAAAAAGTGCTTGTTGTGTACAAAAATAATAGGATAAAGTGTACAACAGATTTCAATAAATACCTAATGGATTTGGTAAGTCAAAAAGAATCAACAAAATTAGTCACTTGAAATCAGAATTATATGTCTAGCAAAACATTTAAAAATTGTTTTCAATAAGAGTCAAGCTATACTTTGTTAAGCTATAAAATGGTTTGATTACTTGCATTAAAAAAAGAAACCCACTTTTAAATATAAAGATGTTAAATAAATGATTTTTTCCAGTTATAAATTCTGGTAGAAAATTATAAGGAAATGACTACATAGAATTTTTTAAAAATTAAAGATCTTTAAACCACTAAAAATTTGTCTCTAGAATATGAAATTTTCTGTTAATATAAAATATCAATTCTTCCAATAGTTAGACAATTTTTAAGTATTTTTCTTTACTTTTAGATGATTTGTGTGATATGAGGCATTGCATGGTTAATTCTCTGGACACAGTTTATTTCTAAAGTCTTCTAAATTTATGAAGAAATGCTATCAGTTTGTGGCCTAAAACATTCAAGTGTGGCCTAGATATTTAAAAATCCTACATTCATCAAATAAAAATGTTCTGCTATTATGAAAAAACTTGCCTGGCTATGTGAGGTAAAAAATCAAATTTTAAAGTAAACAATGGATTATTGCTTGGTTCAGTGGTATGATATAAATTGAAATTATTCATGAAAAAATTTTTCCCAGTTTTTTGAAGCAGATTCTGTAAACAGTGTCATGTATAGAGTTGCTAGAATTATTCATTACATACAAAATGTTGAATGAAATAGAAGACAATGGGTATAATGATCTTGCATTGTTGCTAATGTTTGTTTGTTTGATCATGGAAGAGTTTTAGAAAGATATACTGTATCATCATTCCAGTTCAGGATTTTCCTAAACAAAAAAAAAAATGTTTGCCAAATGTTTAGTTGTCATAGACAAACTGAGAGTGTGATTTTCATTTTTTCACCAATATATACTACATTAGAAGGAGATCAGTTTGAAATCCCAAAGGAAAAGAAAAGCTTATTTGTGACTTTGCTGGACAGGTGTGAATCTTAAGTTGAAATTGAAACTTTCCATAAATACAAATCAGTAGTAATTATATTACACAATTTTCTAACATGAATGCAAAAATTTTTCACTGTAATTAATAGTGTTATATAAATTTCTAAACACTAGAAGAAACATTTGAAGAAAATTTAATTGATATTAATAAATTTAGAGTTGCTTTTCAGTTTTTGCAATTCCCATTTGGGTTTTATGTTCATAATACTGAGTTGACTTACGAATATTTAATATACTCAGAAAGACTTGTTTTGAGGCTGAAGTGCTTTCATTTTGCTTAAATCGACTCTAAAAAAGACAAACTAGTTTTGTTAATTTGAAGTACAATATTAAGTGAAACTGAGTTGTACTTAATTCAGTATTAGAAAAAAATATTAAAACTATTACAAATATTATCACAATCAAAATTTCACTGGCATTTTTCAAAGAACTGGAAAAAATAATCCTAAAATTTGTATGGAACCAGAAGAGACCCTGAATTGCTAAGGAAATGTTGAAAAAGAAAAACAAAACAGGGGGCATCATGTTGCCTGATTTCAAGCCTTACTACAGAGCTGTGATCACCAAGACAGCATGACACTGGCACAAAAACAGACACATAGACCCGTGGAACAGAGTAGAGAGCCCAGATATGGACCCACAACTCTGTGGTCAAATAATCTTTGACAAAGCAGGAACAAACATCCAGAGGAAAAAAGACAGTCTTTTCAATAAATGGTGCTAGGAAAATTGGACAGCTATGTGTAGAACAATGAAACTCAACCATTCTTTTATACCATACACAAAGATAAACTTGAAAAGATAAAAGATCTCAACGTGAGGTAGCAATCTATCAAAATCCTAGAGGAGAACATAGGCAGTAACCTCTTTGACATCGGCCACAGCAACTTCTTTCAAGACATGTCTCCAAAGGCAAAGGAAACAAAAGCAAAAATGAACTTTTGGGACTTCATCAAGATCAAAAACTTTTGCACAGCAAAGGAAACAGTCAACAAAACAAAGAGGCAACCCACAGAATGGGAGAAGATATTCACAAATGACCCTACAGACAAAGGGCTGATATCCAAGATCTATAAAGAACTCCTCAAACTCAACACACAAAAAACAGATAATCACGTCCAAAAATAGGCAGAAGACATGAACAGACACTTCTTCAAAGAAGACATACAAATGGCTAACAGACACATGAAAAAGTATTCATCATCATTAGCAATCAGGGAGATTCAAATCAAAACCACATTGAGATATCACTTTACACTGGTTAGAATGGCTGAAATTAATAAGACTGTAAACCACAAGTGTTGGAGAGAATGTGGAGAAAGGGGTACCCTCTTACACTGTTGATGGGAATGCAAGTTGGTCAGCCACTTTGGAAAACAGTGTGGGGATTCCTTAAGAAATTAAAAATAGAGCTACCCTATGACCCTGTAAATTGCATTACTGGGTATTTACCCCAAAGATACTGATGTAGTAAAAAATAGGGCCATCCGTACCCAATATTCATAGCAGCAATGGCCACAGTTGCCAAACTGTGGAAAGAGCCAAGATGCCTTTCAGCAGATGAATGGATAAAGAAGATATGGTCCATATATACTATGGAGTATTATGCCTCCATCAGAAAGGATGAATACCCAAATTTTGTATCAACATGGATGGGACTGGAAGAGATTATGCTGAGTGAAATAAGTCAAGCAAAGAGAGTCAATTATCATATGGTTTCACTTACTTGGGGAGCTTAAGGAATAACACGGAGGACATTGGGAGATGGAGAGGAGAAGTGAGTTGGGGGAAGTTGGATGGGGAGATAAACCATGAGAGACTGTGGACTCTGAGAAACAAACTGAGGGTTTTGGAGGGGAGAGGGATGGGGGTTTAGGTGAACCTGGTGATGGGTATTACGGAGGGCACATATTGCATGGAGCACTGGGTATGATGCATAAACAATGAATGCTGGAACACTGAAAAGAAATAAAGCAAAATAAAATAAAACTATTAGAAATATCAAAACTATTAGAAAAACTTAAAAAATATTATGTTCTTTTTACATAGGTTTGGAATGCGCTGGGTATCTGAATCATTTTCAACGATGAATGTTAGAAAATATAAATGCAAGGGCACTTTTTGGTTCAGTCGGTTAACTGTCTATTTCTTTATTTTTATTTCTGCTCAGGTCACGATCTCAAGATTGTGAGATAGAGTCCTATGTCAGCCTCTCCACTGGGTGTGGAGACTATTGAAGATTCTCTCCCTATGCCTCTGCCCCTCCCCACCTTCCTCTCTCTCTCTCAAAAAAAAAATATATATATATATATATATATATAATAAAATAAATAAATAAAATTAAAAGAAAATCTAAATTCAGGTCTAGTAGTTTTAGTAGAAATTTAGCACCTGAATTGAAATATGCTGTAAATGTAACATGTATATCAGGCTTTGAAGATTCCATATGAATTATGGGATGTAAAATATATCATTAGTAATTTTATATTGATTAAATACTGAAATTATAATATACCAGATATATTGGGTTAAATAAAATGTATTATTAAAAGTAATTTCAGCTTTTTTCCCCCTTTTTAAAATGTGGCTATCAAAATATGTAAAATTACTTCCGTGGCTTCCATAAATTTCTATTGGGCAGATTTCTATTTCTATTTATAGATTTCTATTCTAGACTCCTAACTATCATAAATAAAAAGTGCTATGGGAAATTGAATTTAGGTTTTCAGATTCCCATGGCAAGAACTTTTCTTTTCTTTGTTCAGTCGAACACTCTTCAAGGGCAAGATCTATGTGTTCACTTCTGTAGTTTCAGTTTCCGGTAAAGTACCTAATATATGATATATAATCAAAAATATTTTTAAGGAGTAGAGAAATTATTAAATGGTTGAATAAATACATGAATGAACAGTCAGTTTTTTGTAGTTGCAGTTGAAGTGACTCAGTCTTTCTGTCTGATGCTACAGATTGGGAACCTGTTCTCCTCCAGCTCCTCTTTATTCTGTCTGTCAGTGTAAGTTCCCAGGGACAAATGTTCTGACTAGGTTGATCGCATGTCCCAGTTGGCTTAGGAGGTTTCTATACTTGTTTTTCTGTTGTTATTATAAATATCTTCTATTCAACCACTGGTGAGAGAAGGATTCCTGCCCTGTGCTTCTGGGAATGGCCAAACATGACACCTGACACTGGGACAAGATTGACAGCAATTTGTTGGTCACATACACTCACAGCCCAGTGCAAGAGTATATTACATGCAGCACAAGACCACTTTGTTCTGAACTTGGGGACTGAGTAAACAATCAGATACTGTGGGAAGCAGTCTTTGTCATGTCTAGAGCATGGATGCTCTCTGGTTCCAGTGGAAGGATGCAATTGACTGAATAATTCAGTGACTGGTAGGCAACTGAAACCAGGCATAGGCAGGAACTGTGCCTGTTCCCCCTAAGAAGGAGGGTGATATGGCCAGGGGACCTAATCCACAGGAACAGAATAGGAAGAGACTTGGGTAGGCAATCCAAGGCCCTCTGATTTCACTGAATGTCAAGGCAGCACATAATTTGGAGCCTTAATTTTAAGACTTATACAACATCTTGCCTCTTCCACCAAAAATGCCCTGTTTTGGATTAAAAATTATGTGGTTATACTAGTTATTTATGATTGTCATTCATAAATTTTATTGATTTCTTGGCCCAAGGTAGGACAAAATGAAATCTCCATATGTCTAAACTTCTCTAGTTTCTAAAGCGAGTATATAAGAATGTATAGGTTTTGAAATATTTACTCTTTTATAATTAATGAAAAATAAATAATTAATTAAATGTTTCCACCCTCTATTCTTGCCTTTTGATGTTTATCCTTTTTCTTCCTAATACATAGCATTTCCTTTCCTCATAAGCATTAGCTAAAAAGCAAAGATGCACTAAGTTGATAATAATATTCTTTATAGACATTTGTGCCTATAGTAAGACTCATTTATATTTCATTAGCAGATTGTGATTTAAATAATCAGTTGGGAATTTTGTCTTTAAACTTTAAAATGGGGTCATGGATTATCTTTTGGAAAGCAATGATGATGGGAAACAGATGAGTGGGCAGGGGTTGGAGGCTAGGGAGGAACACAGACTATTTTTTGCTCTTCTTTCCCTTTTGTCATTAGGGATCACACTCCAAACTATTAATGAGGAAAATAGGACAATTCAAAGTACTCTGAGATAAATGTGACATAAAATGAAAGAAATAGAAAAACATATTGCTTCAAGATGGTCTTAGTAGTAGTAGGTCTCAGTAGTTAGTAGGTGTCAAGAAGTCAAAAATCCTGAAATGCAAAATATGAGGGGCACCTGGCTGGCTCAGCTGGTTAAGCATCTGCCTTTGGCTCAACTCATATCCCAGGGTCCTGAGATAAAGCCCCACATTGGACTCCCTGCTCAGTAAGGGGTCTATTTCCTCTCCCTCTGCCCCTCTCCCTGTTGCAAACTCTCTGTCTCTCAAATGGAGTTAAGGTGGTAGGAAAAGTAAAAATGAAAGAAGATGGGATCGGGAGGGAGAAAAACCAAAAGAGACTCTTAATGTCATAAAACAAACTGAGGGGGTTGGGGGGAAGAGGGGTTGGGTGAGGGTGGTGGGGTTACATCATATGTTTAAATAAAGCTTAAATAAAGTAAAAAAAAAAAATACAGGACACCTCGGTGGCTCAGTCTGTTAAGAGTCTGACTCTTGGTTTTGGCTCAGGTCATGATCTCATGTTCGTGGGATCAAGCCCCATGGGCTCTGTGCTCAGTGCAGATGTGCTTCAGATTCTCTCTTCCTCTCCCTCCTTCTCTTTGTCTCTATCAAATAACTGAATAAAATCTTTTTAAAAATACGGAACATGAAAGAGAATGGGGGTTTCCCTGTGGGAGTCACTAGAATATGAGGGTATTTTTAACTGATTTTATATAAACTGGCAAGTTAACAACATGAAACATGTCTTGAGCTCTGTGCATGACATCATTACAAGGATTCTTTAGAAATTTGTTTCTGTGTTAGTAAGAAAGTAATAGCATGTGTAGTCTTAGACTATTTGAATGTGAGGTTACACAGAACTTGATATTAGAATATCTTTTAACTAGGATTTTGTGTATTACTATTTTTTATAAAGTTATACCTGAATTTTAGTGTATTTAGAAGAGAAAAAAAATATAGTGGTCTGCTAAATATCTTTAGTAGAATTTTAACCATAGAGAGCAATTAAGACTTTCTCCACCACTTACATACTCACTTGACAAATTCCCAAGTGTGGAAAGTCCAATTCTTTAGTAAGACCATGCATATGCTTGCCAGCTACATACATATGGGAAAAATGCAAGATATAACCGCTTATTATGGTTACAAAGAAGTAAGAAGTGTTAAGGTTTCTTTTCAATTTAGGGATAACTTGAATGGTTCAAGTTTAGGTGGTTTGGAAGGTAAAAGATGTCTTTGAAAAAGCAAATGAAGGTTGGAAAAGGAAAGTTAAGATTGATTTCAAACCATGTATTTAATTCATACTAGATATCAAACGCCCTTATATTCACTATATTTGTTGACTTGTTTTATCCTCACAAAACCCTGTATTTACAGTTGAGGAACTGCAGTTAAGATCAGTTTGGAGGGGCCTCTGGGTGGCTCTCAGTTAAGTGCCCGACACTTGATTGTGGCTCAGGCCATGAAATCAGGGTGGTGAGATTGAGCTCTGAGTTAGCCCAGAGAAGGGCTCCACACTCATCAGGGCATCTGTTTGAGATTCTCTCACTGTCCCTCTGCACCCCCACCCCCTGCTTGTGGGTGTGCATGCTCTCTCTCACAAATAATAAAATAAAATAAAATCTAAAAAAAAAGGATTAAGTTAGAGGATAGAGTTCTATTAGGATGACTGTGTAATTAGAAAGAATGACTGGCTCAATATACACTATAGAAGATTAATATTATTTTAATTTTCACCTGTAAACATATTCCAAAATAATTTTTATTTGATATAATAGACTATTTCTTATTATTTAGAGTTTTTTTGAAATGTATGGATCAATTTTTTATGAAATATTAATTAATGTGTGGAAAATTTTAACATTGTTACAGAGATACAGATGCAAATTCCAGTTGCCTTGAGACATCCACTGCAGTATCTTCATCCAAATCATGAATTTTGCCAGGAGCAGTTCAAAAACACAAACATCAAACTCTGCATCTCTGATCTTCAGCAAGCTGAAAAGAGAGTTCATAAACATTTTCAAATTTGTGTGATTAGAGAACATTTTCTAGACTTGAGTGAATATCTTAGCATTAAAGAATTTGACTTGAAATATTTTAATACAGTTATTTATTGATTTTGTTTTTAGCCTCACTCACCTGAGGATGCCATAATACATTAAATTATCTCATTTTCTTATATTCTGAACTTACCTCATAGCCTTTTTTAGAAGGTGCATTAGACTATATATTTCTCAATTAAGAAAGGACTTGCCATTATTATTGCATATATGACTTTGGCTACATAATTTTATTAGTGTTAGTGCAAATACATAGAAATATTTGGAGCAAAATATTATATATTAGATGGTCCATGTACCTTCATGTTTGTTGTTTGACTTGCCATTTGTATCAATTATATTTAAAGGAAATTAATTGACTAGTTTATTGCACAACTTAACACAGAGACAGTTTTACTAGCAAAGCCAAGGATTTATGGCACCCACAGCAATGCCATTAGAGGGAGGGAGGAAAAGAGAAAGCTGCTTAGGAAGTAAGAGAAGATGAGCAAACAGCTGGCGGGGAAACAAGCAGGCCCGAAATGCCTCAGTGCTATCTGGGAAGGGAATATGTTTCACTCAAATTGTGTGTTGGGGAGGCATTTACAGTAATTCAGTCTGGCCCCAAACAGTTTGTCTTCAGGAAAAGTGTAGAACGTGTGATGATGTGATAAAGAAAAAGTTGAGTCAGGATTTCTTTTTCCCCCAACATATTTAAAATCTCTGGAAGTTCTCTTCAAATCCAATTGTGTGTCATCAAGACCAGAAATTAAAGAAGGTTTGATTTATTACCTAATCTCCAAATACACAGTAACTTCCAGATGAAAAGAAAGATCTATTAATCAGTTTCAGAAGCCCAGCTCATCTTTTTTGATAAAAGGACTGAGTGTGAAATTTTTGTGTTATCAGGTCTGTGCAATTACATGAATGGTGTAGAGATGTTGTGTAATTTTTTTTCCTGAATTGTAAAATATTAACAAAGGGAAACTCTTAAAATTATTTTAAAAATTCTTTACCCTCTGCAAGTGCCAATCAGTTGGTATTTCTAAGGGTAGGAAAATGAATCAACTGGATGCAGAGAACATGAATGAAAGCAAATTCAGACGGTATGCTTTGATCTTCTTGAAATAATTTACATCCTTTTCTACCTTTAATACAGGAAATGTATAGAGCATGAAAGAGAAATTAGGTATTTTTTAAAAATCATATTCAAAGCTATACATATTTATAATAATATAATACAATTTTCATATAGAACAATTAATAATTGATGTCTTTTTTTTCTTATTGATTATTCAGTGAGTCCCCTAACATACTACAAGCCAAACCTGCATGGAGAGAGGACACATTTTAGATATTCCTGTAACTAACTCATTTGTGCTTGGAAAAACACAACCAAAAAACCCTGACCACCTTAATTTAGTTCATTCCATCATCAGATTATATCATATTTTCTTGAATATAATATAGAACACACATTTTCTCTTCTAGTCTTGGCCAGTGCCTATCTGAATTTCTTGATCAAGATAATCACCTCTATCATTACCTCACCAGGGCAAATCCTGATTGATGTTAAGATCTAGGAGTTGGGTCCTGGAAAAGGTAAGCCCTGTTCTCTTACAGGCTTTCTTGAAAACTGTCATTTTTAAAAAATTTCATTCAATTTGTTCTTATTTTATTTTCTCAGAACTAGAGTATAATTTGGGGTATTTAAAATAGAAATTTGTATCAGGTTACTTTTAAGCCCAAGAGAGAAATAAATAATATTTATCACCTATCATTTATTTAACTTGGATTGTGTTCCATGCAGTAAATAAATTAACTACCTTTAGAAAATGTAGTATAAGCAAAAATCATTCTGCATGCCGTGACATAGCTGTATTCAAGTCTGTAGATGTTGGACTGGTCCCATTCTGTGATGATAGTAACCGGCATGATTTTCTTCCCTTTCAAACTTCTTTAACTAAAGACACTGTACATGGCAACTACTTTCCTGACAGCTGCCTAGACTTGAGTTCAGGGCTCAAGGAGACTAACATCTCCTATGTTCTACCACCATCTGGAAAGTCACCTTGACCCACTGCCTTTTTTCTTTCCCATTGTTTGCCTCGATTCCTTTCACCTTGGTTTGTAAACCTGCATCTTGAATTCTCAACTCTACAGCTATCTGTGCTATAATCATTCAGTCACATGGGGGTTTTTTAGTTAAGCTCTCTGTATGTTAGAGCTAAGTCATTCTTTTCCCCAAATCAGAGACAATCAAGTGATTTATCTTCACAAAGATATGACTTATAAACAGAAAAATTAAAAAAAATCACTTCTAACACGTGTGTTTTGGTTGAACTGGTGTTTATTTAGTTCTCATTTCACATTAAATCCCTTTTTAGAGTAAGTGAAAAAAAAATCTTCCAAGTTGTAAATATAAAATGAATAGCAATGAGAAGAATGAAAATCCCATCACCTCAGAAATAGTGAATACAAAGTACAAATAGTCAAGCTAATTAAAACCCAAGCAAAATAAGGAAACACTCAAAGGATATATACAGCGGTTCAGATGTGGGGAAGATAATCAGACAGAAAAGGGGAAAGGTGGTAGAGGGATTTTTTTTTTTTAACAATGTACCTGATTATGTTTTCTGGATTTGGAACCATACAAATGTACTAGTCATTCAAAAAATTTTAAAGAAATAAAGCAAAGCCAGACTGTCTGATGGAACATGACCTTTCCTTTCTTCACACTGTTGTTCTTTCTGTTGACAAGTTCACTATTATGACGACACTGAGTTCTCAGTCTCCGTATGTTGATCAATGGTGGAATTGGGTTGTTCTAAGTGAAACTTCGCTGTATTAGGAAAGCATCAATATTCTTTACAACAGAAAGAGATGCTGGCTGGGAGACACAACAACCTCAAGTCAGGGCAGTAAAAATAAAAAGTCAAGAGAGCATGAAATAGTTTCTGTTTGATGATTTTGAGTTCTTGAGAGAGAGAAAGGAACCAAGAAAGTTTTGCCTAATGACATGCACAGAAGTTTCTAGAACCTGGATTTTAAATGCTGGATCCATTCCCTCCACTAGCTTCCAGTAGACACTTACACTCCCACTCTATCCCTAGTGCTTTAAAACAAGTCTTTGGTTAATGAGCCTAATCTGGCCTGCTACCTCTTTTTATACACAAAATTTTATTTTAACATAGCCAGGCTTATCTGTTTGCATATCATCCATGGCTACTTTTGTACTAAAATGGCAGAATTGAGTAGTTGAATAGAGACTATGTGGTCTGCAAAACCTAAAATATTATAACCTGGGCCTTTACAGAAAAAAAGTTTGCTTAGTCCTGCCCTAACAGAATAAAATTTTTCTCCACAGCATGGCATCACCAAGCGATAGAGGTCATTAAATTGCTAGATACAGACTAAACATTCCAAAGCAGGCTTCCACTCCTCAGAGTCTGGAGATGCTGTGCCACACACAAAAGGAAGGAAGAAAGGAAAGAAGCGAGGGAGGGAGAAATGGAGGGATGGAGGAAAAGAGAACAGAAGAGCGTTGTGTTGGTCCAGGTTCCCAAGAGACAGTCTCTGTGATGGAGATTTGGTTGCAGGGAGGAATGCTGCTAGCAACAGCGGTGAAGGAGTGAGAGGAGCAAGACTGAGGAGAGGTAGAGGGTGAACTCAGTGCATAGCCTCCATTCCTGCCCAACGCTGACTACTCCATGATATGCCCCTTGTGTCAACACCAGAGCTACCATGATACAAGCAGGGCAATGTTAACTGACTCAGTCATTCTATTTATTTGGTGGTTTATACCTGTCCAGTCATGGCTGCCCTCTGGTCAGTGATCCAAGGTCTCTGCATTCTGTATCCATAGACCTAGGTCCATCCTCATGCATCTTCCATGATTTCCTTGCCTCAATATTCTAATCTTCTACCAAGCCCCTGCCCAACTAGCCATACCATTAAGCACTACCTTTGAATCAAAATATATTTTCCTCAAGGCTACTTTTCTTTCTACAAAGTGGATGACCAGGTGAAATGATAAAAGCCCCTCCCATTGGGAGGATTTCTCTTCACTGTTAACTTTCAGTGTCACCCTGGGGGAAGGAGGCCATAGTGCATCCACAGTCCATTCTAGATTTATAATTGCATACCAAGGCAACTCATTCCTTAACCCAGCTCAGATTCGTAGGCCCTCATTATTTACTTTTTAAGGACATCCCATATGGCCATAGGTATGAGCTGAGAGGAGATGCTGTCTTTTTACTGGTGCAGTGAGTGGTGGTTAGAAAGGGTTTGGGGCATTTGCTTATGCAGCTTTCTTGTGATTTATGTTTTGTGCCTGACCTTATATGTACATGACCCCATGTGTACTTGACCCCACGTGTACAGTCCCTATGTTGGGATGAACTGCTATTGGGTCTGCATGACCACACACCTTTATAGGTTTGGTGGAACCAGGTTTCTAGGGGAATATTCTGGCTACACCGTCTCTTCATGTATCAAGATCAGGAGTTGCATTTCTACCAAGACCCAGAAGCAGGTCAAGAGTTGATATTTAGAATGCCATAATTCTGCTGTAGACTACTTGGCCCAGCTAGAAAATCCTAGGCATCTACACTGTGATGCTTCTCTTGGGGTTTGCCATAACTTCCATGTGACATCTTTTCCCATCACAGATACCTGAAAACGTTTTATCTGTCAGCTCCTCTGGAGAAGAAGTGGTGCAGCTTGAAGCACAGCCAAAGAGTCCTTTCCTGTTCTGAGTGCACTGAAAGATGGCTGTCTTCCATAAAATGGTAAATGGGCCAGAACCTAAAGAAAACTGTCCAGCATTGTGCTTTCTTTCTCAAGGTAGAAGGGGGATATGCAATATTTATTTTTTTTAAATTTTTGCAGTGAATGTCTGGCTATGTCCCAAACCACTGAACCCTAAAACTCCACTGATGTGGTGGGTCCATACATCATCATCCAGTTTATCTTCCAGCTCTGGAGTGCAGTTGTGTCTTATCAAGGCATATTATTAATGTTTAGCTGCTTCTGGCTCATATAATCTGATTAGCATGATGTCATTGATGTAGTGGACATATTTAGTGTTCTGAAAAATACCCAGATATATGGCAGAATATGCTTCTGTATATTCATTAAAATAATATGTATTTCTTAATTTGTAAAGTAGGTAAGACATTATTAAAATGACAGTTAATTTTCAAATTTTCTATACAGTATAGTTGAATTTCATTAAAATAAACATATTTTTTGCAAAAAGCCTATTGAATCCAATAGGAACTGTAGTTAAGCACTACCAACCATAGACTCTGTAAAAGGATCCCTTCTCTGAGCCCCAGATTTTGGAGGTTCACTGGCTATAAACTATCTTAGAGGCTGAGGACTCTGCATGGTCATGGGGAATATCCACATGGACAGCACCTTTCCCTGACTTCTAGATGACCACTCCAGGTTCTGGGATCTTGGAATTTCTTATCCAAACAGCCCTGAGCACATTTCCAGACACTTTGGGGGTCCTTTTGAGGGATCTGTATGCCAAGTCTTTATTCTTCCTTTTTGTCCTTCGAGAATATTAAAAATCTTGCATTTTCTTTAAAATAAAATTGTTCCAAGAAAAACACAACAAAATACTTAAGGAGATATTTTACTTGACTTCCAGTTGAGAGGAGAGAAACTCTCTTCATATGAAACTGTAGTAGAGGCGTCTATTCCAGTTCTTCTGTGAGAGGACATTTCCCCTCACCTTACTTAGGAACTGAATAACATTCAGTGCTTGACTGCACATCTGGGTTCCAGATGCCGCTGCATGTTCAATGTTTCCTGGAGAAAGTAAATACCTACCCTGACCCAGTCCTTATGAAATAGAGATAGAAAAATATCAGGGCCAATATGTATTGATTGATATTATTGTCATATAAATAATACATAACATGTATTACATAAATATGTTAAATAGCTTATATTGATTGTGGTCATCCTCATTGCTTAGAGATTTATATATTAAGTTTTATAATTATATGATAATTTTTAAACATGAAGAGCTCTTATTTGGGTTGCTTGGAATAGTTTCCTTTACAGAAGCATGCACAAGAACATTAAAAAATAAACTTCAATGTTGATGATGATAATGCTGATTGAGGAAGATATGCTTCAGTATTTTTTGCAACGCTCTTCTAGAAGGTGTAATTATAGCAGACAAAGAGCTCTATTTGAAAGAATGTGATGTGTTCCTTGTAACTTGCAACAAAACTATGTAATTATTCTCACAGTTATTTAAATTTAAGAATTTGTTCCCTTGAAGCCTGAAAACCCATCTGTGCCTGAGTCTCATTTCCCTGATGTTAAATGCCATAGCACTCAATATTGGCATCTTTTTAACCGGCAGAAGCTATATTCAAATTATAGCAGTTTGCATTAGCTGCAAGCTTAAAACCATCATTTATATTCCTTGAGTTTTTCTTAGCTTGTTTCCCAAATTTTACATGTATTTCCAACAAACTCACTTTATCTCTTTCATGAGACTGTTTCTCTGATTTCCTGATTAGTTTCACTTCCTGGACCTAAATCCTAAAATTACCTGGAGACCAATTGGCGTGAGTTGTAAGCAGAAGGTACACAACATCAAAACACGATATGACAACCATACTTTATTCATTTTCTTCATGTCACAACGATTTGTAAAATCTTGGCCAAACCACCCCCCCCCAAACAAAACAAAACAAAACAAAACTCCAAACCCCAAACCCCTAGCCTCATGATAAGGTACTTCAGAGCAGATGTTTCTCATAAAAGAAATCAAGCTCTACATCCATTCTTCCTTTAGTCTAAAGATTCTTTATCAGTAAGTTAGAGCTCAGGCTACTAATGACAATGTAAGGCTATCCAGGGGTCTGAGTGAAGTCATGGGGAAAGATTAGAATGACCATCAATGTGTGCTGCTTTGAATTTCCTTCCTTGTCCCTATTCTCAGTATCCAAAATATATGTTTCTACTATGACTCGGACAGAAAATGGCAATTACTCCGCTGAGATACTTGTCTCATCTCAAGATGTCCCATTCTTCCTTACTTGCTCCCAATTCTATAAGATGAGATTTTTAGAAAATGTTCACTTCTTACATCTGCTACCCTCCCTGCCCTTTCTCCCAAGGAGAACTTTGGAGAGTTACCAAATCTCCCCCATCCACCCCAGTCCTGTATTTCCATAAGTGGTTCCATATTGTCAGATTTAAAATATTATTAGCACTTTCACTCTATTATATTTCATCTCTTTTAAAGATTTTATTTAAATTTCTGTTGTCCACTCCAAAATCGCCTGTTTTTGTCCCTTTCAGATTTATTTGTTTGTATTTTCTCCTTATAAGTAGAAACTGTAAAAGACTTTGAAATGTAGAAGGTACCCTGGCAAGCATTTTCCATCTGGGTCATCTCTGGCTTTGTCTTTGAGTGAGCTGTTTTGTAACTCTACAGAGATAGATGTTAATTTATAGAAAACTGGAAGTAATGCAAAAAATTTTTCTATTCATAGAAATACAAATTGCATTTGATGGAATGCAATTAATCATCGTCCTAAGAATATTGACTAGTTTTGCCAGTTTTTCATTTCTTTGTTAAATTCATTTCAGCATTCCTTATTTGACTCTAAATGAGTGATACTTTGAGTTCTATTTTTAACCATATGACATATTTGTTTTTCCTATTAGCTAAAAAGTAATAATGATTAATTAAATAAAACTTTTAACACATGCTTATTTATTGGGTGGGAGGAAGGGAGGGGCAGAGGGGGAGGGAGAGAGAGGATCTTAGCTGAAGTAGGGCTTGATCTCAGGACCCTGAGATCATGACCTGGGCCAAAATTAAATCAGATGCTTTACTGACTAAGCCTCCCAGGTGCCTCAACACATGTTTATTTTAAATTTATATGAGATTCATGATTTTGCCTCTTTTGGAGAATCATTTTTTATATTTTTCTGAGGTTTCCAACTAGTTCTACAGAAATTTAACTCAAACATCAGGAAAAAAAAAACAAAAAACTACTCCAGGTTTCTCTACTGGTATCCACAATCTTTTTCCTGCACTCAGCTGCTCATACAACCCAGTTCCAGTTTTAGTCAAGAGTGACAGACAGCTTGGAGTTGGGGTCAGGAGAAGGGAAATAATGGCACTCCTGGGTCTTCAATTATTTGTGTTTCAAAGGTGGATGATTAATAACACCACAAGGAAAATGTATAAGATTAATAGCTTTAATAATTTGTTGGCCAATCCTTACTATAAACAAAAATAGAATCAAGTGTGAGGCTGGGGAACTTGCACATAGAACATGGGGCTTTAAGACATCTTGATGGATTATGGGGTCAGATTCCATGCCTAGATGTATTTATGTGTCTTGAGTAAAAATCAAGAAATCATCATTTAAACATGCTTTGTTCAATTTCAGTTTTTAACTTTCATTGGCAGGTCACTTTTTCTTTATTTTCTCTTTTTTAGACCTATATTTTTCCATACTTCTTAAAAGATTGGTCATGCAGATTTGATCACTGAGGAAAACCACTCCAAAAAGTTATTTTCAGAAATAATACTTATTATATCCATGTGAATTATCTAAAAAAGGCCCTATATCAACTAATGCTTATTTATTTTATTTTTTAAAATCTACATATATTTTAAGTGTACTATTGGATCCTACTAGCTAGGATCTCGTTGAGAGTTTTGGCATCCATATTTATCGGAGATATTGGTCTGAAATTCTCCTTTTTGACCAGGTATTTGCCAGTTTTGGGATAAAGGTAATGCTGGCCTCATATAATGAGTCTAGAAATTTTCTTACTGTTTCTATTTTTTTGAAACAGCTTCAGGAGAATAGGTATTATTTCTTCTTTAAATGTTTGGTAGAATTCCTCAGGGAATCCATCAGGTCCTGGACTCTTGTTTTTTGGGAAGTTTTTGATCACTGCTTCAATCTTGTTACTGGTTATTGGTCTATTCAGGTTGTCAGTTTCTTCATGTTTCAGTCTTTGTAGTTTATATGTTTTCAGGAATGCATCCATTTTTTCCAGGTTGCTTAATTTATTGGCATATAGGTGTTGATAATAATTTATGATCATTATTCTTATTTCCTTGATGTTAGTTGTTATCTCCCTCCTTTCATAATTTTATTAATTTGGATCCTTTCTCTTTTCTTTTGAATAAGTCTGGCCAGTGATATATTGATCTTATTAATTCTTTCAAAGAACCAACTTGTAGTTTTGTTGATGTGTTCTACTGTATTTCTGATTTCTAATTCATTGATCTCTGTTCTAATGTTAATCATTTCCCTTCTTGTGTGAAGGTTAACTTGTTGATTCTCCAGATCTTTAAGGTGTAAAGACAGTTTGTCTTTACTGTATTTGGGATTTTTCCATTTTTTTGAGTGAGGCTTGGATGGCTATGTATTTCCCCCTTAGGACCTTTGCAGTATCTGTAGGTTTTGGACTGATGCGCCTTTGCTCTCATTGGTTTCCATTAATTGTTTAAGTTCTTCTTTGATTTCCTGGTTGACCCAAACATTATTGAGCAGGATGGTCTTTAGCTTCCAAGTGTTTTAATTTCTTCCAAACTTTTTCTTGTGATTGAGTTCCAGTTTCAAAGCACTGTGGTCTGAGAATACGCAGGGAAAAATTTCAGTCTTTTGGTATTAGACGAGACCGGATTTGTGACCAGGTATGTGGTCTATTCTGGAGAAAGTTCCATGTGCACTCTAGAAGAGTAAGTAGTCTGTTGTTTTAGAATGGAATGTTCTCTATATATCTACGAGGTCTATCTGGTCCAGTGTGTCCTTCACATCTATTGTTTTTTTTGTTGTTGTTGTTGATCATTGGCTTAGATGATCTATTACTGAGAGTGGAGTGTTGAAAATTTTTTAAAGAACTATTTAATATTTCCAACAAATCAAACTCTATACCAGATTCCTTTCATGACTTTGAAATAAAAACAAACAAACAAAAAACCCAAGGACTCAAGATATCGGAAACTACATTTTGAAGTGCTTTCAAAGCAAACTATATACAGAAGTCTATTTTCTGCCATGAATCACTTTCTTTACCTCACTACATCTCATCACTTCTCCCAGGTTGCAAATTTAGTGGAAGAAGATTCTATCCTTTCTTATAGATTTTTAGAGTCATAGAAGGACAGGGTTTGATACCTGTATTTATGACATAAGAGCTGTGCCCTCTACTGTGTGAATGGGAGCAAGGAATGTAACCTTCTGAGGTATATAACATGGATAAGAATAAGTGGATTGTACAACTGCTGTGAAGATCAAAGAAATTGTATAATGTTTGGCACCAATGTTGGCTATTATTACTTATATGAATCACATGGCAAGTGCTGTCAAAGATAGAGTGAATTAATATTAGGCTGGCATCTAAAATGCTGTGAATATTTGAAGCCATATTGTTCCTTGTCTTCAAATCTCATTAGAGTAACTCAGAGGTACATCAACTTGAAATCATTTCAAGTACACAGTACTTATAACTTGCCATCTGGGTCAGTATAAATAAGACACTGTTGCTTATGAGTAGTTTAGAGTTTTATGTTACTACACTGATTGGGCTCCACAATTTTAAAGCATATTTATGATTAAATAATCCACGTTATATCTCAGTGTCATTACAAAACTGAGAAAATCAATGATTTCTAGGCTATTTATTAGAATAATATTTCTTATGTAATTTTTAATGTCCCATATGAATTTCTTTTAAAAATATTAAGACTTCATTTGGTTTGTATAGTCTACACTACTAGTTACATACACAATATCCCTTTGACCCTAATTTTTGATAGAAACCAGGTTTACTCAGTGTAGTAATATACAGAGTTTAAAAAGGTAAGAAAGCCACTTCCACTAAATATCAGTAATCTGTTGCTAAAACAAAATGTTCTACATAAAATGTACTACATTTTAAAACACAACCAGTATCGCAAATATAACCAAGACACAGTAAAATGCTTATACATGTACATGAGTGTATATGAGTATTTAAGTGTACATAAAAAACTATTATATTAGGTTATAAAATCTTTGGCATACCACATCTTATTTAAAAGTGCTATTAAGGAACAGCTTTTAAAAATGCATTTACATGGGATCTTTAGGATCAACAATATGAGAAATACATCTTTTAAGTTATGGATTCCATTTATTAATTTTCAGTGTGCATATTAAAATATCTACACATGATTTCCTTAGTTCCCAAGTTGTGTTTGAATTCTAACTCAAAATTATCTTCACATTTACACATTACCATATATATTTATTTTTAGTATACACATTTTAAAAAGTATACACCTTAGCTTAAAAATGTATTGAGACATGCATATATCCAATAGGCTTGCCTATTAAAATCCTTCTTTATAAGAGCTTTGGAATGGAGGTGATACATGTGAAAATGTTAACAAAGCTGATATTCTCTAGAACATCCTTGTAGTTGCTTCTTTAGTCTCCTTTGCAGCTAGAAGTAGCCATGTGACTCAGTCCTACCTAATATGATTTCAATGGAAGTTTACCAGGTAAGTTTCCAGGAAAGCTGTTGTTGTCATCCTAATAAAGGCATAAAGTCAGTGGGGGACATATCTTTTGGCTCTCACCTTTTTTTTCTTTTTCTTTGGGATGCCCTGATAACTGTCTGTGGGGCAATCATATGGCAATTACAGGACAAATCTGGCAGAGCACATGAAGAGAGGTTCTTTGGCCTTTGATGACTTTCTTTTTTAAAATTAATTATTTTTATTACCATATTTTATTAACATATAATGTATGTATTTTATTAACATATAATGTATTATTTTTCCCAGGGGTACAGATCTGTGAATCTTCAGGCTTACACACTTCACAGCACTCACCCATATTACATACCCTCCCCAAAGTCCATAACCCAACCACCCTCTCCATACCCCCTTCCCCCTAGCAACCCTCAATTTGTTTTGTGAGATTAAGAGTCTCTTATGGTTTGTCTCCCTCCCAATCCCATCTTCTTTCGTATTTTCCTTCCCTACTCCCCAAACTCCCCACCCTGCCTCTTAAATTTCCCATATCAGGGAGATCATATGATAATTGTCTTTCTCTGGTTGACTTATTTCGCTCAGCATAATACCCTCTAGTTCCATCCATGTCATTGCAAATGGCAAGATATCATTTCTTTTCATGGCTGAATATTATATATACATTATATATATATATATATGGACATAATGGATATATATATATATATATACATATATATATATTGATGGACATAAAGGTTCTTTTCATAGTTTGTCTATTGTGGACATTGCTGCTATAAACATTTGGGTGCACATGCCCCTTCGGATCATTACATTTGTATTTGGGGTAAATTACCAGTAGTGTGATTGCTGGGTTGTAAGGTAGCTCTACTGAACTTTTTGAGTAACCTCCAAGCTATTTTCCAGAGTCTTTGATGACTTTCTTGAGAGTTATGTTATTTTCAGATATAACTCTGAATGTCCTTATACATGAGATCATAATAATGTTTTTTAATTTATGATATGATTTTTAGGTTATTACACATAGTCAAATGAAGTTCCAGTAACAGGAGTGCTTTCTCCCATTCTGTACAAGAGTTTGTAGCCTTGGAAGTTCCAACAGGAGATCTTAATTCTTGATTCTTCTTATATTCTTCACCAATTAAGTATTTCCCTTATGAGGAAACATCCTCAACAGAGAAGGTATATATAAGGAAGTTTGGAGTAGTCAGCATGCAGGGAAAGATGTCTACCTTGGTAGGTAGAGCAGTCAAATCAATTCTGGTGATAAGTGTTAGAGCCATGTTGACCTCTCAATCCACTGAAAATCTTCCTGCAGATGACCTATTTTGTCAGACAGAGAGAAAATTGACATTTTGCTTTAATGTTTTCAACTATTGTAATAGGACCGTATTGTTTAAGGTAACTCTAGCTACTGTAACAAATAGCTTGAGACTGTAATAAGAATAGTGCTTCCTGGCAAGAACAACAAAAACAAAAAGAATTTATTTAATGCTTATTCAGCTCTCTCAAACAAAGATACCTGGTTAGCAGGTGGCTTTCCTCCATTTAGTGATTTATAGAGATGTTTCTTTCATCTGATGGCTGCACTTTTCCATACAGCCTTGATGTCATTTGCTTCCGGGGGGGGCAGGGAAGGAAAAGGAAAAGAAAGAGAATATGGAGAAAGAATACCTGCTTCTTTCAAGCTTGGGATAGGAAGTGATACACATCACCTCCACTCACATTCCATCGACAACAATAAGTCACATGTGAGAGCACACAGAAGCAAGGGTGCTGAAAAGTGTAGTTCCTAGCTTGACAGCTAATTTCCAAGCAATTTTTTTTTTGTTTTTTAAAAGATTTTTATTTATTTATTTGAGAGAGAGAGAGCACATGCACAGGAGTACAAGCAGGGGGATGTGCAGTGGGGCAGGGAGAGGGAGAATCTCAAACAGACTCTCTGCTGAACATGGAGCTGGCTGTGGGGCTCAAACTTAGAACCCTGACATCATGGACCTGAGCTGAAATCAAGAGTCAGGCGCTTAAACTTCTATACAACACACAGGAAGCATAAGTGGTTGTAGACAGCTACCAACTAATTGTGGTCAACAATATTAGACCCAAATTTCCTTTATAGTGGTCCTTTAAATTATGGCTATCTAATTCTCAGGTAAAAATAAACACCAACAATGAGAAAGACTTCCATGTATATGACATAACTTTCTACTGTAAGTTCATAATAAATTACTGATCTACAGAATAATTGTTTTCATTTGTTAATGCATGATGTTTCCTCATAATCTTTATGCAGCTAAAGCAAAAAGTTTCACAGTCAAACTGATAAATAGAAATAAAATGGAGTCATTTCTTAATTAATTTTATGTATAAAAAAACTTTGGTTTTATTCTGTGGATAGCTGAGTATATGGATCTAAAAAGGGAATCAAACTTCAGATTTATTTTATAAAAATAATTTTTTTAAATAGATGTGAAGGATACCCTAAAACTGTAAATATTCAGTTTGTCAGTTTCTATTGATGTTGATTGTCATGGGCACATAAAGTACTGTGATTATTATGATTTTAACGAATTTTACAGTGTTGTATAAAAACACCTTGGGTTAATTTTTGGCAATTTTTGGTGAACAAAGTTTTGATTTTGTTAGTCCACATATTTCTTCCTTAAGGAATAGCTCTTTTCAGGCCTACAGAGGGAATGCCTTCTTAACATATAAATTCTTCTGGCCTTGATGGTATTTTAAAATGCTATGGAAATTGAAAAGTTGTATTTGGAACAAACACATCCATTTTAAAACTCAAAAACACAGATAAGAACACACTTCTTTTTTTCTCTCCCTGTGATCCTTCTGCTTTAAAGGTTTTAAATCCATTATTGAATTCTACTTTGTGTTCTTATAAATTTGGAGATAATATTCTGTCTTTAGATATTCAACTTCTTATCTTCTATTGTGGCAATCAATTGATTGCAAGAATCCAAGAGGAAAACACATTATTTGTATAGGAGCATTGAAAAACAATGTTGATTTTTAAATCTCCCTTATTAATATGCTAATCTCTCTGTCCATCTCTAATAATAGAGGAATTTTTGTCCAGCAGAGATATTTCATTGTTCTAGTAAAAGGCATGCTTACATTTTGATTATTGAACTTGTGTCAAATATTAAACTGAAAAATACATGCAACTGAGATCTTAAAGAAGTTGGGGATTTGTAGCAGGCTATCCTTTGAGCACTGCTGAATTTAAGGACCTTAAATTTATATGTAATGAGGGATGACAACAGAATAATCCTCAAAATGTTTTGCTGTCAGTGAAATCTGTATGTGAGGAAATAAAGAACAACATGAAGTTTATATGAATGCTTTTGATGCCCTTGACATTTTGCCAGATACCAAGAGGATCAAGAACATTAGAACAAGTGTGGTTCTTGTTTTTGGAGTTTAACAATAAAATTGAAGCAACAGAGTGACTCTGAAATTGAGACCACAGACACTTTTTTTTTCTCTGAATAAACTCTTCGTTAACAGGATCTAGCAGATAAGGCCATGATTTTTGTGAGCAGTACCCTTCAGTGTGAGGTCAACAAACACTACCTTAGGTCTGTTAAGACCTACAAAACATATATACTCTTGAATTAAAGTACAATTTTGGGAGGTCAAATATAGTAAAGGAAAAACATTGAGAAATATATGAAACATCACTTTTACTGTGCTCCATGAAGAGACATCAGGCTTTGCAAAATTGCAGATCATTTGAAATATGCAAAAAACATCAACCCAGATTTTTCTTCATGTGAGGATACTTGGCCTTCTAGAACACTGTGTGATACCAGTTTAAAAAGGCTGTTGAAGGTACAGGTACACTTTTTGTTTTTACACTTATCCTCTAAATGAGAAAGCCCTCATTTGCCTTTATTTTTCAAAGAGAAAATTAAGGATATTTTGATAAATTATGAAAGAACACTGAGATAGTAGGTGATAGATCTTAAGATGAGTCTACCTAAATCCCAGGGCCTAATCTACTTCTTTGAAGTGAAGCTGCATGTTTTATTACTTGGAAGATGAATTCAGGGAGCATAGTAATCAACACTCTTTTTTCCACCTATGGGGGCAAATAAAATTTTCTTTTTGTTTTAATTTAATTTTATTTTTCAGTGTTCTGAGATTCATTGTTAATGAACCACACCCAGTACTCCATGCAATAGATGCCCTCCTTGATATCCATCACAAGACTCACTCAACCCCCCACCCCCTTCCCCTCCAAAACCCTCAGTTTGTTTCTCAGAGTCCACAGTCTCTCATGCTTTGTCTCCTCCCCCAATTTCCCCCAGTTCACTTTTCCTTTCCTTCTCCTACTGTCCTCCATGTTATTCTTTATGCTCCATAAGTAAGTGAAATCATATGATAATTGACTCTCTATGCTTGACTTACTTCACTCAGCATAATCTCCTCCAGTTCAGTCCATGTTGATAGAAAAGTTGGGTATTCATCTTTTCTGATGGAGGCATAGTATTCCATTGTATATATAGACAATTCATTCTTTATCCATTCATCTGTTGAAGGGCATTTTGGCTCTTTCCACAGTTTGGCCACTGTGGCCATTGTTGCTATGAACATTGGGGTACATATGACCTTGAGAAAATTGGATAGCTATGTATAGAAGAATAAAACTTGACCATTCTCTTACACCATACATAAAGATAAACTCAAAATAGATAAAATACCTCAACATGAGGCAGGAATCTATCAAAATTCTAGAGGAGAACATAGGCAGTAACCTCTTCAACATTGGCCACAGCAACTTCTTTCAAGACATGTCTCCAAAGGCAAAGGAAACCAAAGCAAAAATGAACTTTTGGGATTTCATCAAGATCAAAATCTTCTGTACAGCGAAGGAAACCATCAACAAAACAAAGAGGCAACCCACAGAATGGGAGAAGATATTCACAAATGACCCTACAGACAAAGGGCTGATAGCCAAGATCTATAAAGAACTCCTCAAACTCAACACACACAAAACAGATAATCATGTCAAAAAATGGGCAGAAGACATGAACAGACACTTCTCCAAAGAAGACATACAAATGGCTAATAGACACATGAAAAAGTATTCATCATCATTAGCAATCAGGCAGATTCAAATCAAAACCACATTGAGATACCACCTTACACCAGTTAGAATGGCCAAAATTAATAAGACTGTAAACCACAAGTGTTGGAGAGGATGTGGAGAAAGGGTAACCCTCTTACACTGTTGGTGGGAATGCAAATTGGTCAGCTACTTTGGAAAACAGTGTGGAGATTCCTTAAGAAATTAAAAATTGAGCTACCCTATGACTCTGCAATTGCACTACTGGGTATCTACCCCCCAAATTTCTTTCATTAAAAAAATTTTTTTTTTAGATTTTATTTATTTATTTGACAGAGAGAAATCACAAGTAGGCAGAGAGGCAGGGAGAGAATGGGGGAAGCAGTCTCCCTGTTGAGCAGAGAGCTCAATGTGGAGTGGATCCCAGGATCCTGAGATCATGACCTGAGACCAAGGCAGAGACTTTAACCCACTGAGCCACCCAAGCCCCCCCCCCCCACAAATTTCCTTTAATTGACTCCTTGTAAAAATGCTTTTTTACATTTTACAATGCATTTTACAAAAATGCAGATTACCGCTCTCAAGTTATATTGGTGCTTCTACTGGATTTTGTTTCTTCAAGCGTGAGTGACTTGAATATATAGTTATAGTATCTTAAAGATTAATCCTTATCTGATACCTTTTATTTAGTATACCAGTACACTCAATAACTTTTGTAATTATTCTGGTTTTTGTTTGTTTGCTTTGTTTTAGAAACTTCCAGAAATATTGACCATATTCAGTAGTCTTTTCTGGTCTCAGTTTAGAAAATAATTTTAATACCTGGAGCCAATTCTGCTTTCTTATACATTTTCCCTGTTGTTTTTGGGTAAATCAATTAAATGAGTAATTTAAAGAACAAAGCTTTGGGTCAGATGGCCAAGGACTTCCCTCCTAGCTTGCAAACAACTTTCAGAAAATTAAAATTAATATTTGTGGAAACAAATTGTCCAAATGGTCCTTCTTAAAAGAATCTGGTCTAAGGAGAATTAATCATCTTTCCCACATGGCATATCTAATGTCATTCTGAGGATCATCATTTTTCCTGTCAGCCAGAAGTTGATAGGGCAACTGGGTGGCTCAGTCATTAAGCAGTGGTTGCCTTTGGCTTGGGTCATGATGCCATGTGATCAAACCCCATTTTGGGATTCTTGCTCAGCAGGGAGCCTGCTTCTCCCTCTCCTTCTGCCTGATGCTTCCCATACCTGTGCTCTCTCTTTCTGTCAAACAAATAATTTTTTTAAAAAAAATCTTTAAAAAAAAGAAGTTGAAAAAATCATGGTCATAAAAGAGCATGTGTGGAAACTTTTTACCGCCCATGCTGAGAATTAAGGTGTAAAACTTTCATTAAAAGTGTACTGGTTAGAATCTAGTCATATGGCTATTCTAAAAACAGAAGAAAGTGGGAAATAGAATCTAAATGTTTGAACAGAAAAGGGGAGAAGAATATAGAGTTTGGTAGTCAGATAACAGGATCTACCGTAAAGTAAAATTGTTGTTTTTTTTGAAAAAGCATTTTTAGCCATACATTTAACAAAAAATGTTATTCTTATGAATAATAATTCTTATGAATTATTCTTATGAATAATCAAAGCATTACAGATTAATGTTGAAGTTCCCTTTGATCATTACCACAATTTCTTCTGGTGCTCCCCCAGGCATAATTGCAGTATGAAGTGTATTGTCAATTCTTGCAGATTTAATTCTCTTTAATATGAGAGACAAAATCGTTTTGGGAATCTAGGTCAAAGGATGTATGGAGTAGCTTGTGTAATAAAAGTGATTACATAAGTGGTTACTAAATACACCCACTCTTCTAAGAGCTTGGCATATATGGACTCACTTAATCACAGGAATGAACCATGAGGTAGGCACGATTATTACCCTCCTTATTTTACAGATGAACAAACTGAGCTACAGAAAACAATAAATTGTTTTTAAATCCTTATTTTACAGATGAACAAACTGAGCTACAGAAAACAATAAATTGTTGAAGCTCACATAATTAATACTTTGTAGGTCTGATCTTGGACTATGTGCCAGTTTCCTCCAGAGTCTGTGTTCTTTACCAGTACACCCCACATCCTCTGACTGAAACAATTCAATATGAACTCCAGTCATAAAGGAGTAGTAAAGACTAGAACAGTCCTCAGGTTGTCAATGAATAGAAACCTGGAGAAATGTGGAACAAGGGTTTTCAGACATGGGACAGCAGACAGTGGATACTTGTGATTCCTAGGAGAAGGAAAACAATTGAGGTGTTTTGCTTTTGTTTTTCTTAAAGATGTTATTTATTTATTTGAGACAGAGAGAGAGAGAGAGAAAGCAAGTACAAGCAGGGGCAGGGGGAGGGTACAAAGGGAGAGGAAGAAGCAGACTGCTCGCTGAGCAGGGAGCCCAACACAGAGCAACAGTTGAATTATTAAATCTTATTAGCTTACTAGCTGGAGGAACTTTTTGTACTGTGGCACAGGAAAAGGAACCTAGATAAAGGCCACTTTTCTCATAAATAGTATGAGACATAGATCAGAGTTCAAGGAGGGTGAAATAGCTAGAATTTGTGGGGACAGAGTACCAAGAAGAAAAATCTGTCAACAGAGAGTTCCAGAAATTTCCATGAAAATTTCTATTAAGTCTTTGAACACCATTCTGAATATGTGTAGAGTGCAGTTTCAAAAAGTAATTCCAAGGAAAGAATGAATATTAGGGACCACTGAAGCCTAAACTATCCAGAGCTCACACAAGAACAAGAATAATTTCTGTTTTCACCAACCAGAGTAAGAGACACTGTTGGCAATAAAAGACTTTCAGCACAGACCTCCAAAAGGACTTGCTTTAGTGTAGCTTAACAAACAAAAAAGAATACTAAAGATCTGCCCTTTAAAAACCTTAAAATATTGGTTCAAAGAGAAAATGATAGCAAATTTTACATTAAATCTGAATAAATATTCCAATACATGAGGGGGGGGATGACAAAAACAAAACAAAACAAAACAAACAAACAAAAAAACTAACCTCTAAAAGATAAAAACAGATCTGCAAGCTACTTTACTGCCTGACAGAGTATTCCAAAACTTTTTCAAAGAATAAACAAGATCTAACACTCAGTAGCATAAAATTTATGAGGGCAAGTATGCAATCTAAAATTTATTAACCATGTAAAGAAGGATGAAAAGTGACCCACAATTGTTAGAAAATATTCAGTCTGTAGAAAGAGACACAGAAATGAGAGAGATGATATATTTGTAAATAAGAACATTAAAACTAATTTTCTTAATATGCTCAAATTAGATATTCTTAATATGCTCAAAGGAAAAAAAAAAAGAAGAAAAAAGGAGATGACATCAGGTAGCAGGAGATCAGCTAGATAGCTTATCAAACCATTCGAAACACCTAAAAATCCAAAAGGAGATGGAAGAGAACAAGAGCAACAATCCTAGAAACAGAAAAGTGGCCACTTTCTGAAAGGTAGGACTGACGGAGAAGTGAATCCAAAGCATGAGAAGATAGATCGTGGGGGAAGGAAAAGGATTCTGGCAAGTGGTGGAGCAACAGAGCACAAAATCAGAACTTTTAAAAGTCTGCTCCACTGAGGGACATCACTCCAGAGGCTAAGTCAGGGTGAAGTCCATATGGGGACAGCATCACCTCAGGTCCCATGGGGTCACAGAAGTATTGGGGGTTTCTGAGTGTCACAGAGCTGGCAGGTATTAGAGTGGAGAAGCTGGCTACAGAGACAGAGCCAAGGAGTGAGACCTCAACTTGGGGTTACGATGAACCATAATCCATAATCCATGGCACAGACCACTGCTTTATGAGTGGGGGCCCCACAAGATCTGGGGAGAGCTCCCGAAGAGCTCAGAGATCTGTGGGGTTTGGAAACTCAAGGAGGAGCTGTGTGCAGAGACAGAGACTCTTGGTCATAGGCTGGGTGAGCTCAGAGCAGAGCCGGAGGCCAGGCAGACGGGAGTGATTGAGTGGCTTTTCTCTGAGGATGAACTGAGGAGTGGGGCCCCGAGCTCTTGGCTCCTCTGGGCCAGAAGTTGGGAGGCCGCCATTTTCATTCTTATCCTCCAGAACTCTACAGAAAGCATTCAGGGAACAAAAGTTCCTGAAAGTGAACCCGAGTGGGTTATTTAGCCTGGCCCCTGGTAAGGGCCATACAATTCTGCCTCGGGCAAAGACACTTGAGCTTCGCTACAACAGGCCCCTCCCCCAGAAGATCAACAAGAAATACAGCCAAGCCCAATTTCACTTACCAAGGAGAACAGTGGAATTCCAGAGGAGGAGAAAGGAAAGCATGGAGTTCATGGCTTTCCCCCATGAATCTTTAGTCTTGCAAAGTTAATTATATTTTTAATTTTTTTTTCTTCTGCTAAATTTTTTTAACTTTTACCTTTTCCTCTTTTAACGTTTTTTGATTAGTTTATCTTAATATCTTTCATAAAAAAATCTTTTTTGAACCTTCATTATTATAGTCATATTTTATCCTTACCTTATCAACTCCTTTGTTAGAAATTAAAAAAAGAAACATTTATCCATCTTTATACTCATATTCCATCCCTTCATTGTATTTACTCTTACATATGTTTTTCATTCTTTAAAATTTTGGGAGTTAGTTTCTTCTAAGAGACCAAAATACTCCCCAAATTAAGTGGGTGACCCTGTTCTAGTCACCATCTGATATGTATATATATATATATTTTTTCTTTATTTGTTTTCTTTTTTTTTTTTTCTGAACTTTTTTTACCCCCCTTTATTCCACCCATGATTTGGGGTCTCTTCTGATTTGGCTAAAGCACATTCTCCTGGGGTCTTTGCTACCCTTTTAGTATTTCATTTGCTCCTTCATATATTATTATCTGGACAAAATGACAACACAGAAAACTCACCACAAGAAAAAGAACAAGAGGCAGTACCAAAGTTTAGGGACCTAATCAGTACAGACATTGGTAATATGTCAGATCTAGAGTTCAGAATGATGATTCTCAAGGTTCTAGCTGGGCTTGAAAAAGGCATGGAGGATATTAGAGAGACCCTGTCTGGAGAAATAAAAGAACAAAAATCTAACCAAGTTGAAATTAAGAAAGCTATTAATGAGGTGCAATAAAAAATGGAGGCTCTTACTGCCAGGATAAATGAGGCAGAAGAAAGAATTAGTGATATAGAAGACCAAATGACAGAGAATAAGGAAGCTGAGCAAAAGAGAGACAAACAACTACTGGACCACAAGGGGAAGAATTCAAGAGATAACTGATAATATAAGACAAAACAACATTAGAATAATTGGGATTCCAGAAGAAGATGAAAGAGAGAGGGGAGCAGAAGGTATATTGGAGAGAATTATTATAGAGAATTTCCCTAATATGGCAAAAGAAACAAGAATCAAAATCCATGAGGTGCAGAGAATCCCTCTCAAATCAATAAGAATAGGTCCACACCCCATCATCTAATAGTAAAATTTACCAGTCTTAGCAACAAAGAGAAAATCCTGAAAGCAGCCCAGGACAAGAAGTCTGTAACATACAATGGTAAAAATATTAGATTGGCAGCAGACTTATCCACAGAGACCTGGCAGGTCAGAAAGAACTGGCATGATATATTCAGAGCACTAAACGAGA